>JZLH01S0625849.1:2932-13946 GCA_001188425.1 Eucidaris tribuloides | reverse complement strand
CCACCCGTTTCCCTCAGTTTTAGTGTAATTATAATGATCGTTAGACATTGATTTTAATTATTGTCTCCTAAAGACATCTTCTAAACGGCAACTGGTTTATTGTGCATTTTTAAAATTCTATAGGTAATAACTGATTTCCAGATTTCACAGACATTTCCTTCAAAAATAGCCTAAGGACATAAGTGATATGTTTCTCTGCTGCATGCAGGAGAGGTGCAAATAAGATTCCCTACCTTTAAATACACAAACTCAGCAAACCTTCCTTTCAAGAAAAAAAGACATAACTTGTGTTTTATCCCTACTTGTGTTTTATCCCCGGGGTTTTATCCCCATGATATATCCAAACATTATGCAAAGCCAATAACCGCATTATTCATAAATTATTGAAGAAATACTTCGTTTTCACGCAGATGTTATCGATCTTGTAACGATGGAGATCATTGCGAAGATGATGATAATTATGTTGCTATTTAGGTGGCAAAAATAATGCATTGAGTGATAAGGAGAATTCGGGAGCAGCACTAATAATTTTCCTAGAAATAGCAATCATAATGCATGATTGTACCTGCGATCATTATCAATAATAACGGGTTTGCAGACAATTAGGTTGCAGTTCCTTGTCTGTGCGTGCCTATTAAAATGCAGAAAGATTGTTCTGAGATTTGGCCTCTGAAAATGTAAAAGAAAAAAAAACCGCCGTAACGAGTTGCTTTCCATCTTTAGTCGTATGGTGATCACCACGGGGTAGTTTAGCATCGATAATTGTCGTAATTGACGAAGCGGGCTTGATTAGAACTGGCAAGTCATATTATTATTCTCTTCATTTCGTCTGGTCTACGTGCACCGCAGGACAAACATTCATTAGCCCAAATTGTCCATGGCTGATAGAACATTGGTATATATACATGTACGATCTTATATCATTATTACGAAGGTAAAGACATATAGAAGAAACACTGCCAAATTAGTAACTTATGTAATTTCAACGCAAGGTCTAGCAATTGTATATGTTAGTATTCTCACTTACGTCTATTTGATGAAAGGTTAGATATCCAGTAAAAATACATTATTAAAGTATACATTTCTTATGTAACTGTAATGATTTCAAATGCTCTAGCCCTATACTTGAAGCAAGCACATGACAAAATTGTCTATCTTGTATAACCCTACGGGCAGATGTTATTGTTAATCGTGATTGTACTTAAAGAAAAAGTTAACAGTATCCCATTCATCTCACGTGCATGTCATGGTTTCTACACAGAATGGGGGTATCGTTTTCATATGCATATGAAATGGTGAAAAATAAAATTTATAATAAATAATTTAATCAATTAATTAGGAATTAGAAATAAATAGATTAATGAATGAATTATTAAGTAAGTAAATATATAAAAAGTATACACTGGACTGATAGCATTGCTTCTACAACTAACATGTCAATATACCGCTGCTACTCAAAATCTCAATGTCGTCACGAATAAAGAGCCTTCATCAATGGGGTCACGAGTACTCAACCATGAGTAGAACGACGACGACGACGATACAATGGAATAAATCCCTCATTGCCTTAAATTGTCATACTTTTTTTTATAGTGATCGGGTAGTACCAACATTATAATGTTAATGTACATAACAATGCAGATTTACTATATCCTGTTTTACACGATGTTCTTCTTCTATACATTAATACATGTAGAAACTGGTATTTTCTCTTCCAAATATTAAAATCGACGTATGTTTACTCCAAAAAGGAGATTTGATGAAAGCTTAAAATTACACGGAACTGTAGTCATCGGATACTATACTACTGTAGCGAAATTGTCTATAAATCGCCGTTTTTTTACAATAAAAATGGTCGTACTGTTAAGTCCTGTGCCAAAGTGACTTATACATGCTTATTTCATTCATGCTTTCGTTATAGATACGTCACCTCGCAAAGTCGTTAAGCCGGTTTCTCCTCCGTTTATATTTTCAATATTTTAACCCACAGGCAAGTAAAATATAGAGTTGGGAGCGCAGTAAGCTTTCATGGATAAAGGGGTAACGCAACACTCGACTACACACATACCAAGAACGGAATGAAAGTGTCTCTCTGAATGTGATTGTGGATAAGGTAAAGTAAAGAGGGAAGGGTAAATTCATCTTGCATCCTCACTGGGAATCAGACGAATCCAATATGTATAAAATTGTATTTTCTTGACATTCTGATACAGCGTCTGCTTGAATTGACATAGACACGACCTCAAAACACCCGAGACTGGGTTATGATATTATTCCTTGCGACCTACATAGAATGAAAGGAGGTGTCATAAAGATCAAATCCTACCCTTGTGGGAAACTGGATCATGGAGGATGTGTATATGCCACGTGTTAAGATGCAATATTGTAAGTCGAAAGTAGACAGTACTTCAACATATAGTGGCAAAACACTTCACATGGTACTTTAAAGGCACGGATTCGTGATTTGCTAAGTGATGGGTGAAAGTATTACTTTGGGTATCTATGCAGTAGCGGGACAAACCTAATTTAACCAAATGTTAAAGTTAAACCTATCTGATATTAAGAAAGGCATTTCAATAATCAAGTGGTATTAAAAATGATTTTTTTAAAGGTTTCCTTTTCAGTGGGCTTGCCTGTATCTGCTAGAAGACACATGGGAACGAAGAAATAACTCATATTTGTAAAATTTACATCCCGATCTTACTCTCATCTAAATAAAATTTCTGCCAAATTAACAACACACCATTTCCTTTCAGAACCTGAACTTCACATAAACATAACAAATAACACAATTGTTTTGTTTAAATTTTTAAAAGGTAAAAAATATATACATCTTATTGTTATTATTGTTCAATTTCTACTTAAATGCGTATTTCTATACTACTGTAACTTTTAAGAACTAAATACTGAATCACATACATGTGTATGTGCGCGTTATAACTTGTTTCAGCCCATTCCATTAACACTTTTAGGGTATTCAACTCACTAGTGTGCCAAAATATTGTATCCCTAATAATTAAGGGGGCGTTTGCATGACGACTGTACCTACCATCCGGACAGTGTATTTCTTCACACGCTCTAAAAGATTGGTTAAAATGGACAGGTTTGGCATTTTGAACCTTTCACTTAATTTATAACAGTTGTGCGCAAAATAAAATAGTGTAGAAAATCGTTGACTAGCCCTATACAAGATATTCATTGAAACCAATCATAATTGTATATATCGAATTATTAAGCAGATATTCTAGTTATGGCTACTTTGTTCATTTTTTGCCACTGTAAGATTTTTTTTCTTCCGGTCAATGAAGTATTCCTCCCCGGTATCCATCATTATCTCACAAGTTCTTGATTTGCTATACAAAAGTCCGTAATCGTAAGGGTACATGTTAATGAGGTACCTGCAGCTCCGTTTTAAGAATAAAACTTCCGACAAGTGTCTTTATAGGCGGTTTGATTTTGCCGTAACACGTATTTCCCATAGATCCCGCGACGAGATATTTCGTCTCTCGTCTTCTATGGGTTTTAACAAAATGGGTTTTACGACAAACAGTGATAGACGTATGGATGTCTCCTCGACATACAGTTTAATTCTCATTAACACAAGTGGGTCTGTTTTGAACGTGATCGAGACAGATTTTGGCGGGAACAAGTTCTGTAATGATCTGTCAGAAGGTCAATATGTCCATAATATTCAGTCATAGCAAGACCACTTCGAGAACCTTATTAGTACGGGAGCACGGACCCGAAAATGAAAGTTTCGTGCAACCCACACTACATCTCAATTCTGACCCGATAGGATGGTAGAATAGACCCTATAGAACAACGCTAGGTACCTTGTATAGTCAAATTGTGGTATCACTTAAAAGATATATGCCTTTGAACTTAAAGGGACACTTCATCAGATATATCAAGAAAATCTCAAAATAATGTGTTGTATCTTGTGCTGTTCATGATAAAATCTCCTAAAAATGACATCAAAGATTAGAATTAATATCTACTTTCAGTTACATAATATATTTTTCACTTGACCCCCCTTGGTGAACCCACATTAAAGGTGAAAAGTGCAAATGTCAAATTATACAGGGTGGCTAGAGAGAATGCAACACCTGCGATTGTTGATTTCTTCAACATCATCAGCAAAATGATCTTGATGTTTGTGTCATTAGTTAGAACATCTTTTTGCCAACAAAATGATACCATGTTTATTGATTTTGAGTAAGGCGTTTAGATCCTAGGGCCATTTTTCTGAGCCAATGTTGATTCCCAAATTCTGACGTCTTTAAATGCAGCGGTCCACTGAACACCGAGATATTCTCTCAATGCGGCCTTCCATAGAGATTATGCTGGCAAACAAAAGGCATACCACTGCCCTTTCATTGTCAGTAAAATCTGTCTGCTATTGGACACCTACCTGACGCGAGAATAATTTTTTTCCGTGGATCAAATTAGGAAACGACATGGCCTCAGGAAAATGCCCGTGATTTCAAACAGCAATACTGAAAAAAAACCGGTATTCATGATATCATTTTGTTGGGAAAAGAACATTCTAATCATTAAAAGAAAAAACAGTGATATTTTGTCGATGATGGTGACGATATTAACGATCGCAAGTGCTGCATTCTTTCTGGGCCTGTATAATCTTGATAAAGTGATTTTTCTCTTTAGTCAAAATTTTCTTTCCAGTAAGTGCTAAAAAGGATTTTATTTTCAATTGTGTTTGTTTAAAAAATATTATTGCGTGTTTTATATTGAATAGTGAAATCATATGATTTTCCTCGACATATTTCAAAGGTTAAAACAGTACATTCCGCAATGGAAATTGTTTAAGATTCTAATACATGTGTAAACAATGCGTATCGAAATTACAACATAAGACGAAGTATTGTTTACCCAAATGCATCCAACATTTGAGTAGGAATAGCATGATATATCTTTTTTTTTTTGGAAAATGAATTTTCTATTCATTAAAACAAAACAACTGGTATTGCTTGTACAGGGTTTATTCAACAAGGTACATAAGGGTAGCGGACATTGGGCTACCTTGTTAGGATATTTTTAATATGCAATATCTCCAAAATGATGAAATATATATCTACGCTCAGAAAACGACTACAATCAGTCTGGTAAATTGTTCACGACGTTTTCAAAACGTCATGTACAATTTACGACATTGATTGTATTATATTCATTACGGTGCCTGTAACTTTTACCAGGAGATTATTGCATAAAACTTAATCCAGAGAAAAACTCCGGTTATTTTAAGCTTTGTTTTAGTATTTATTTTTTAGTTTTTTTTTCCTGTGGTAAATGAATGGTAAAATCATGCTAACAGGAGTATTCATATCTAACCAGAGAAATTTGTCTGGTTAATGTTTTATGCAACAGGCCCCAGAATTACATTTTGAAAGTAAAGAAAACGAGTGGAATCACCACATTCCTGGTAAAATAATACAATTTCACACGGAAAATAAAACACCAGAGAAAATTTGACAGAGAGTTTTCCTTGTGCAGCATTTTATTTGCTCACGTGATATCTGAAATGTCCCGAACGTTTGCCATGGAATGAAAAAGCATTTAATACTGCTGATGGAATTATTGTGCAATTATTGCAATAATAATGATATGTCATCATCATATTTATACGTTATACGAATTCCAGTCGATTATTGTTATTATTATTATTAAGTGTATTTTATACAGTGTAGGCCCAGTAGGTACAAAAGGGTGATGTTTGTAAATTTTTGCAAATAATTTCACTACATTTCTTGTAAACATAAATTGCCTAAACATTATTCATACAACCCTTCTTCTTAATTGATTGGACTGGTTACATTAAAAAATAAGGAGTGGATACGTTTTGTTACTTTAATGCATTATCGTGCCTCATGAAGGGCATGTAGATTTGGGATATGTGGAAGTTACACTTTTTTTTAATGAAAGCATCATCTCTCAATAAAAACTTTCAAAGCGATGTTACATGCATGGAAATTCATATTTTGTGACAATTCTTACACAGCGGACTTTTCTATACATGGTCCTTTGGAAGTTGTACTTTATAAAGTATATGTACTTTATAAATTATCACAAAAAATACATAAATCCAAACCCTGGGTCATAAGAAACAAACTGATAAACAACAAGAAAGTGGTCGCAAGATCTAAAAATCTCAAGTCTCAAAATCTGGATTGTATATCAAGCGTGACTAAACAGAACAACTTGAATGATTGTACTGAAAAACATATCAAATATATTGTTCACGTTCCATAAAATTGTCAGAGAAAAACAACAACTTGCCATTTAGAATCTTATTTAACCTCACAAAGAAAACAAAAAATTCCCTGGTCATTTATTTTCTTCGTAAAATTCTATCAATAATGTAATGATTCCACTCACGGTTCCATTACTTTTTTTTTTTTTTTTACATATCACTCTGGTGAAAATAACAGGACACCTGAGAAAATTCGCACAATCTGAATTATCATTACTGCCATCACCACCACTATTACTGCTGCTTCTGCTGCTGATACTATACACGTTTGAACCCATTGTATATCGTTATTTTTTCCCTTCTTGTGTACACGCACATCATCAATTCATTATCTTGCCTACTTTCAAAATTTATTTAAAATTCGACCGTATATCTACCTACATTTTCAGAAAGATGACTCCGCTAAATGTGTTCCTTAAACCTTATGCCTAAACGTGCAGCATTCTTCACTACTGCTCCAGTATTTCTTAATAATCTCCTGCGTGTATTCACGTTCAAGACAGTTTGTTTTATATAAAAAAATCTCTCTTCTATGTCTTTCATGTCATTTGCGCACGTAAACTTGTGAAATTAAAAAAAAAATCATATTCCCTTTTCATAATGTTTTGAAAGAGTTTAATGACTGTGTTCTGATGTCACGTTGTAAGTATTTTAAGTCTGTTGATCCCAGGATTGCTGCTTTGTTCAAAGCGTATATAAAAAGTCGCTACAGATTTTGGTATAATGTATGGATGAAATGAATACTCCAACATGAGCTATATTTTAATAGAAAATTGATCGTTATATTGAGTAGGACCTAAGGAGATGGAGATAAAAAATGTTATCTGATTTCAAAATAATATCAGTTTGGAAATATTTGAACACTGTTTTATGGAACAGTTCTACTCTGACTATGTGAAAATTGAACACTTGTCTCTAATTTAGAGTACACGTGCTAGGTTTTAATCACTTACGCATTTCATTACCAATTCGACTGTCCCAATACCAGAATAGGGTTAGGGTTAGGGTAAGGGTTAGGGTAGGAGTTAGGGTTAGGGTTAGGGTTGAGGTTAGCGTTAGGGCATGAAATTATCTTCGGAGCAATTGTCGCCGGAGCAAATGTCATGGAACCCCCAATGTATGTATGTCGTTGATACGATTAGTGCAGCATATGAAATGTACGTAAAAGTCAACAGAAACATAACAATACGTCTACGATCCGGCTACGATAATGCTGGCACAATCCCTATGTATGATTATTGTCATGAAATACACGAAGTAAATGTGCAATTATCGAAGATTAACATAATCCTGAATTATACAGGAAACGCATGTAGTCAAGGCGGGTCTTCATTTATTCAGTTCATTGAAAAAAGTATGACTAGTGCTTTTTTTTATCTACAGACGGACCAAATAACATCAAAACACAGCTTGAATAAGTTACAGTTAAGGCTAGTATAATTATGTCCTAAATACTTTTCAAATGGCATTGTAATATTGCACAAGACCTTATTCAGCTCCATAAATCATAAAATTACTTCTTAAACTCAGGAATTTTTTTGTTCTTTTCAATGTTCAACAGTTTCCAACTATATACTTGTGTTGTGATTGCTACCAATTCGTCGCCACAATGTTCTATTACAGGCCGTTATTTCGAAGGTTTGTTATTCCGAAAGAATGTTTTTCGACGGTTCCTTATTCGGAAGGATAAGAATACCTTGCAATTTGTATTTCAGTTTGTATTGAAACTTTATTTCATTTTCGGATAAACAAACCCTCGGGTACATACATTTGGGTGTTCGGAATAACGAACGCTTGGAATAATTTACCCCAATACTCCTTCTTCAGACCGATAATATTTTTCATAATGTGACTGTACATGTATATGCCCCCTCTATAACTCATTAAGAGTTATTTGTCTATATACTACCATAGAATACCATGTACATAATTTTGTATATATACATGAGAAGTTCGGCAGGCATTACCGTTTTCGGATAAACATGATAAATTCTCGATTGACAATTCAGGAAATGTTTAGTACAATAACTATTTCACTAATCCTATACTTTAGAGACAGAAATTAAGCATCTATACACGGATTATAAAGACACTTGGGAAGGTCGCACACGTGTCATTCATAGAATCATGAGTACGAACACTTAAGAATTAGAATGAGTTCAATCCTGTCAATAGAATAATTCATCATCGAGTGACAATATGTTATTTGAATATTGTCATCAAAGATGTATTTTCAGTGACAAACGGCATATTGTCCTTTTAATTTATACGGCTTGTACCTCAGAAGTGATATTAAAGGGTACAGAATGCCTGGTGTTATTGCACGAAGGAAAATCATGTGCGCGGAAACAAGCTCCCAATACTGTTTTCCTAAATTTGCTCAAATTGCTCCACACAGCTAGTTCGTCTTTTTGATTTTAAAGGAAACAATGACCGATAATGTAATTATTTTATTACTGTAACAAACGGAATTATAGAATACAATTATTTTAGCACTTAAATTTGACTAAAAAGTACAAATTCACTTTATCAAGATTACACAGGCCCAGAAAGAATGCAGCACCTGCGATCGTTAATATCGTCACCATCATCGACAAAATATCACTGTTTTTTCTTTTAATGGTTAGAACGTTCTTTTCCCAACAAAATGATATCGTGAATACCGTTTTTTTTCAGTATTGCTGTTTGAAATCAGGGGCATTTTACTGAGGCCATGCCGTTCGCTAATTTGATCCACGGAACACATTATTCTCGCGTCAGGTATATGTAGGTGTCCAATAGCAGACAGATTTTAATGACAATGAAAACGGCAGTGGTATGCCTTTTGTCTGCCAGCTTAATCTCTATGGAAGGCCGCATTGAGAGAATATCTCGGTGTTCAGTGGACCGCTGCATTTAAAGACGTCACAATTTGGGAATCAACATTGGCTCAGAAAAATGGCCCTAGGATCCAAACGCCTTACTCAAAATCAAAGAACATGGTATCATTTTGTTGACAAAACGATATTCTAACTAATGACACAAACATCAAGATCATTTTGCTGATGATGTTGAAGAAATCAACAATCGCAGGTGTTGCATTCTCTCCAGCCACCCTGTATAATTTGACATTTGCACTTTTCACCTTTAATGTGGGGTCACCAAGGGGGTCATGTGAAAAATATATTATGCAACTGAAAGTAGATATTAATTCTAATCTTTGATGTCATTTTAGGGGATTTCATCATGAACAGCACAAGATACAACACATTATTTTGAGATTACTTCTATATTTTTGATATTTCTGATGATTTGTCCCTTTAAGTTCAAAGGCCTATTTCTTTTGAGTGATACCACAATTTGACTATACAAGGTACCTAGCGTTGTTCTATAGGGTCTATTCTACCATCCTATCGGGTCAGAATTGAGATGTAGTGTGGGTTGCACGAAAGTCACTATCCATGCAGGCCGTTTTTCAGAATCTGCTCCCGTACTATATTTAATGATCTAGGTCATCCGACGGATAGTCCATTGCTTAAGATTGTCTTCATTATTTTAACAAGCCTCCAGAAGAGGTCATCGATGTAATGTAATGGCTGCAGCCTGATAGACCGATAGACCGTGGGTCCGATGGACTGTTTGAAGCGGCCATAGTTGTGCATCTAAAAATCTGTTTAAGGTCGTTTTAATTGCGCAAAAATGAATAAGAATGAAGGAAGAGAGGAACAACTAGGTGCTTTGACTGCAATTACACAGCCATCCATGCTTTCAAGTCCAGTAATGTTTGTTTGTCAGATATGCAGTCCTTTTCCCTTGTTCAAACGGACCGTTGGTCTATCAGATCTCCGGTCTGCAAGGATTCCCCGTTGTAATTGACTGCGATCAGTTGTTCTAGTATTCTATTAATATAATTCGTCCACATACTCATGACAAAATCAATAGAGCAGTCGCCTAGCAGCGCAGTACGATGGGTATGCCTCCACCAGTCCGCAGTCCCATCCAACTGATGTAATTTGAAAAGCATTCAGTACCATGGTAAGCTAAAGAACCAATATAGAATGAATAAGCATAGAGCCAGTGTGAACGCGCTTGACAAATGTTCACAATAAAGTTACCAAATTCACAAGCAGCTTTAATAAATTAATCAGCAGACCAAATGGAGCTCAAGTGCGACAGGAGCCTTTGACTTATTGACTTCTGACCGTGTCGAACCCAAAATCACCAAATCAATAAATGTTTGAGTGGCCTTATAACAGAATACTCCCCAATTACAATACAAAAATGGAAAAGCAATACTCAAATTACAACACAGTCAGAGCCCAAATCAGACGATCATTAAGGCCCGGTGACCTTGACCCTTTGAAGCCTCCAATCTAATATCCAAGTTTATTGTCCATCTATAATAAAATTCACCCAAATAAGCATAATAAACTGCAGGCACGTTCTCCGGAAGTGATCATGGTAACGCAGCCCAAATCAGACATATTTTAGGCTCGTGAACCATTTGACCTATTCAAGCTCTCAAATCTAATCAGCTTTATTGGTGCCTAAAAATACTATCACCCGAATTTCATACACAATCCAAACCATCCGCTCTAATCGCTAACAGGAGCTCAAATCAAGACATAAGTTAAGCCCGATTGACAACGTTGAACCTTGACCTCTTTCAGCCCACAAAATCTAATTCAAGTTCAGGGGCCGTCAATTATCACAACTTCACCAAGTTAGCAATTGACAACCGACCAGACCCGCTCATCTAAGTTATCA
>JZLH01S0625835.1:80575-94746 GCA_001188425.1 Eucidaris tribuloides | reverse complement strand
TTTTTTTTTTTGGAGATCTCCCACTCCTCCACCTGCCTTCAGAATTTACCCTTGTTTCTGTTAAGGCTTGTTCCGTATTGTTGGTATTTGCGTACATTCGCCCAGATAGTTTTTCTGGAAGGAGGACCTCTGTCAGGAAACCGCAAACGGAATGATTCTCATGTATCCTTTATGCTAGCGGTACGGTGAAATGTTGTCACCACATTTTTTTTTCCTTTGCTCAATTGTAAGTTGCACCATGATCAGATATTATTTGCTGTTTCCTGTAACATTTTAGACTGCACTTGTTCCACTTGAATACTTACAACTAAGTGATGTGTACTTACCTTGCTGCTAGAGCGATAGGCTGTTACATGAAAATGTAGGAAATCAATGACATTCTTCAAGAAGAATGTGGGCCTGTGCTCTTCCGACATTGCAGCTGGAAATTTACCCCGTTATATGACAATGAAACAATGCAAGTTATTCAGAAGAATGCGGAGTTAGGCATACCCGACATTGCAGCAGCGTAACTACCCTGTTTGATGAAAATGTAGCAGTCATTCATCTCTCATTTTTATTCAATGAAATGAATGTAGGAAAGGATGTACTCAACAGAGATTGCAGCTAGACACTGATTATTTAACATTACATTCACTCGCAAAAAAATAGCAGAAGGGATAACATTTCATTGAAAATTGCTATAAAAAAAGATGAAACCAAAAAACTTACAACAAAGTTGGTTTTGTACTTTACAATTCAAAACTTGGAAAATGTAGGTTTGGTACCCTTCCCTTTCGAAGGGCCATAACTCTGTGACCCGTGACAATCTTGATGCAAGCAAGGTGTCAAATTAAAGCTGATGAGTTACTCTGTATTGTAGTAAAAAATATTACAAGAATAAACCACGTATTTTTTATGTAGTGGACCTTTGAACTTCGGCTACCTGTTTAGGAATGCACTGTATATCAGGAATGGGTACATGTAAGTTGTTAAATTAGGATAGGTAAGGAATTAGGTTAGCATACGACTGATAGGTTATAGCTTCAGCGAAGACTATGGGAAGAGAGACAATTCCACAATATTTCATTTTCATTATTTTCACACTTTTTACGTTTGCTGGGTTCGTTTCAGAATACCTTGGCGAAACGTTTTTAAAACGTCGACAAAACGTTTTCTAAATGTTAAAATGTTTTATGTTTCCTCCAGGTTGTGGTTAAAGAAGTTTATTAAAGACCAAGACACAACAGACTTAATAAAAACGTTTTGTGAATGTTCTGAAAACGTTTTGTGTTGGCCTTAAAGCCATGGTTAACAGAGAATACAGTGAAAAGGAATGATGTGTATCAACTGATATACTGTAGCATCACTTGCAAATACTAGTACACAGACACTAAGTACTTGTGCAATGGAACTGCAGAAGTTGCTTATCAAGCTATACAATCAGAACAAATAAATGCAATGGAACCTCGTTTCAAAGAGGTCGAAATAACAAAATCCTCATATAACAAGGTGATTGCAGCTCTCAACTCTTATATTTCTTTTTTTTTGTACCCTGATATAGTGAGAAACCTGATAATATAACAAGGTAATTGTCATTGTTTTTAGGTCTCTATTGTAACGAGACCCATTCTCCTGTATAACGCGACATGTAGCATAAATCAGGACACATCACGATTATTATCAATGAACTTTCACATCAATTATCCTTACTATAAAACGAATACATACCGAACTAATTAAAACAAGGTGAACAGTTGTATAACGTATTATGAAAAGTAAATATTACAATTGTGTTTACAAAACAAACTTGTCTGAATAAATGAACTAGTTGGGAACTTGTCTGTCTCAATTATTACATGCATAGCCATACAAATTTAAAATGACATTTGGTTTAAAAACTGTACATGGAGACCACAATTACCCCCCCCCACCACACACACACACCCACATTTTATATCAACTAAAACATTTATACATTTAATTGTCTATTAGTTTGTCAGTGCAGTTCTGAAAATATAATTTATCAAAACAGATATTAAATACAAAAACACCCGAATATGTCAATTTTTCCAGTCAATTCTTGTTCAAGAGGAGTATTCCACAGAACCTGTGTTGCCTGCTGTCAGTCATGTTATAACGTGTAATGAACCAGGCATACAATTACACACAATTTGTGTTGAATTATACTGACATGTACATGTACAAATAAATTCACATTTTTAACATGCATAATAAATAGTACATGACATTGAAATTTGTGATGCATTTTGAATATTTGCTACATGCATACAATGTACACATTTGTTAGATTTTGTCCCCTAACTATGCTATTCACATTTGAGGCAAGTGATAAATCCATTCACTGTTAAAATAACTGGATATTGTAGAGGTGAAGAAAACATAGTAGACTGTACAATGTTCTTATCTGAAAATTCCAGTACTAAATTTATTTATCGATCATGTAATAGAAGTACAGTATGGCTCCAGGAAAAAAAAGTGTATAGGGTAAGATAGTAGATGTGGAATGGTGACAGAAAGACCAATCATGATAATTTCCCAATTACTTCATATTAAGACATTTCAACTTTCAAAATGATGTTATGCCCATTTCTCCAGCATACAACACTACACTCAGCTCTGCAGGTCACAATCCTTAGTATGCACATTTGCCTGATATAAAGTTGGAGGTTTGTTCACTACAGGTATGCTGTATGTGCCGAGTAAAACAAAGCATTCAGATGAATCGGATCCATTCACACATTCCGTTTCCATGATGTTTGTGAGAAATTACAGCTGTGTACCATTATATTCTTCTGATTCTATTGTAATGGAACTCATGCAAATTTTGAAAACGGTTGAAAGTATCTGAAGTCACGGAGTATGTGCGTCAGTGGACCTAAATGTGTGTGAAAGAATTAACATGTATAAGGAGTATTGACAGCACGCTAAACAATATCACAAATAAAGATGTAACCAATCATCGTGGTCGCGCAAAATGTCAAAATCATGAGATGTTTTCATCGCCAACCAATGAACGTTCTCCACTTGCAGAGCACAGCTGGTCTTCCACAGGAATTTGGCGTTGTGCTGCATGGCAACACTGACAAATCTGAACAAAATTCACAATGGAAGCACTTCTTGCAAGCCAGTGATTAACAATCAATGAATCAGTTTCTCATTTCACCTGTTTTTAAGGAGATTATGTATGGAGCTTGAGACTTGCGGTGAACAGATCAAAGCCGTAAAACACCGGCACACCAAATTCGCCTAAGTGATGATGCAGATGATGCCCATTTTGTCTGGTCAAGTTTATGTGGGTAACTGGATCCATAATTGCCAACATGAAGTGAAGGACACTCAAAGCAAAGGCAGCAACAACCTACACACACGCAAAAGAAATAAAAGAGACATTTATTCACATTGGAAGTGGCATTAGTTTGCACGATAGTGATTCAGATTCAGAAAGCATTTTTTTAGCATTTCTTTTAGTTGCCATTTACATCATATAGCCTCTCAGTATTGAATAAGTCTGACAAATAAACCCAAGTCTGTTGACTGATTCTTTCAACAAATGTAGACGTCACAGACTGCAGTGCTCTGAAAAACCCACGACCAGTGCAACGTCTACATTCAACGGGGAAGAGTCTTTATAGCCAGGTCTTATTTATCGAATTAAAATTAACACCGAAAGTATGTGACGTGAGTGAAAACTAAAACGTTATACTTTCTGAATCTCAGTTTGTGTGTCATAATGATTAGTCATAAGTAAGAAGACATAAAACTATCTAAGTATGACAAAAACAATACCACAGCAGCGATGTTTTTCAAAACTTAGTTAAAATCACGGAAATAGGGCAGAATCATTGGAAAAAGAAATCTGAAATAAAACCGAGGACACCACTCACTGGAACTGTGGTACACATGCACCGCGAAACTACGTGCGATACCTTTTAAGGGAGATGGGACTTTACCCATCCAATGAGAGTGCTTCAATGGTGCGTGTTGAGGGTAATTCCAACAAGAAATCAATTTTAAAAATACCGAGACATTTACATTGTACAGATTATGGACTGATCTCGGCGTCTAGGTTAATAATACATGTAGGCCTATTGCTGTCTATTCGAACAAAGCACATATTTTGTGTTTCAAAATGTCATTGTAACGCAAATAAACGATCATTATGACAAGGCTCAAGTTTCTACCACCATTTGACTGCCAAATACCAAAAATATGAACTTTATGTTTTCATAACGAAAGATACGTTTTCTAGGCTAAAACTTTGTGCTGAAATCATTTCTGAAGTCGGGAATGCAAACTATGCTTTCGTTCTTTGGATATTTTAGAATTTGTTGATGTGTGTATGTTGCAGTGTAGCTAATGAGCATATGTAGTCGCAGTTCCAGAGCAGGCAATTTTTTGACCTCTGAAGTACATCCACTCTCCGACTTTTTTTAACGTCAGGAGATACTCACTCTGCCTTAGATAACAGTTGACTGAAGATACAGTTTTCTTATCAATATAAAGATGGGTTAATCGAAATGTTTGGAAACCAGACTTGGGCATATTTTACCTTTATACTATTTTCATATTAAATGCAAATTGTCCGAATACTATTCTGCCTGACAAAGGATGCTCTTAACAACCTGATAGCTTGCTGGAGGCTTGCCAGACCTAGCAACAACTAATGTATATAAATTTCATTTTTGGTATTGAAAATGTATTCATAAGAACAGGTGAGAAATAGCTCTTCAGTGGGTTTCAGAAGAGAAAAAAACGGTCTAAATTTGAACATATTATGCAAATAGTCTATTGCATATTCATTTTTTGGTTGAAAATGAGCATAATCCATTCTCCAAAAAAATAAATATTTTGAAAGAACTATGCAAAATACTATATCAGAAATCTAATCACCAATGGAGAAATATAAGGGTCATAATTGATGAGATTTCCAGGCATATACCTTGAATGGTTTTCCCAAAATATAATTTTTTAGAGGAATGTCCTGAGTTTTTACACACTTTTCAAAATTAAGGGGTAAGGGTAGGTTTTTTAATTGCATTTTCTCCTGTTTATTAATTTGTAAGTAAAATACAATTATTATGAGCTTATAGCCAATTAAATTCTGCATAAAGGAGGGGAAATTCAGCCCTCTAACCCCTTCCTATCAGATGTTATAAAAAGGGGCTTTTCGGAGTATCATTTCTCACAGCACGGGGTAATTTCTATGGGTTAGCATAAGTAAATTATAGCAAATGCAGTCTCACTGGAATGACTATGCTATGAACTATTGAAAATAACCCCCCCCCCCAAAAAAAAAAAAAATAATAATAATGTATTCTTATTCTGTGAATTCTACAGCCCTTACAAATTTGATGGTGAAAAATGTTGTCACGCCAAAATAGCTTTTCTGGCCAAAAATGGCCATAAATCTGATATATCCTCAAAAAATGTGAAGGATACATGATTCTAAGTTTAAAAAACCGAAAATCCATTTACTTTTAACTTAGAACAGACATATATTCAAGTTTAAGAATGTATTTTCCCCCTTAAATATTTTTACACACTTTTGTCAGTCAAATGGTGGTCAGATTTTGCACACTGTCTTATTTGAGACGGGTTCATAATTATACACATTAAATGAAATGTTGTTTTCTTCTCTCTTTTCGATTTACTGCATGTGCATAGAAAATAGCTTCCAATCAAGTCGCTGTGCGGAATGAAATAAGCAGATCTGACGTGTTAGCGGTAAGATAAAATATCGATTACAGGATTGGTGCGTTCAATGATGTCATTAAAGCATTGCCATTTTTTGGCGAATTGCTTAAATATTCTAGATGCTGGTAGCCTGCATGGGGGGTAGTTTTGCTTGAAATATTTTTAATCACCCGATACATAGGAGATGTTAAACTTCTGGAATTATAATTTATATCTGTTAGCTTGCCAGTTTCCATCACTTCAAAAATGCCTCACCAAAAACCTATTTCACGTTACAGAGCTCTTTGATATTATAGAGTCCTTAGAGATGTCTAAATTTTGCGAACTGGCTTATTGCATATTAGGTTGTTCCGCCTCGACACTTTTTCACACGTGTTTACTTTATTGTCAAAAATGCATTTCCTATCAGATTTCTAAGTGTTTGCTTGTAAAGGACAAAGTTCTTCACAGGTACACCCATTTTTGATAGACACTTGTTCCACATGAATAGCATGGACTCGCTATTTCATATCAAGAATTTGTGTCGGAAATGTTCTACGAACGTTAAAGATATATTAAACTTCTGGAATATAATTCGAGCCACGATGAATGCAATATTGATTTGCCTTGACATTATTTGATATATGTCAAAGTTTTCATTTTGATAATAATGTTCTTCTTCTAACGGCACATTATTCTCGCAGTACAGCCTGTACCCCCCCCCCCACCCCCCCAAAAAACTGTCCCTCTAACATGTCTAATAGACCACAGAATGATAACCAAAATCAGGTTTTATACTGAATTAAATTTACATATTTATCAAACCCACTTATGAAAATGATAACATATCAAAGGTTTCAGACCATTGGTTTTAATACACCACCTCTTATGTAAGAACAGTGCTTTCCGGTCCATTCCAAGTTTGATAAAACAGAAATGCACACTACAGACATATCATACCTTATCCCATGCTTCCCTTTGATTTGACGACTGGGTTCTTGCTTTTGTTATTAAGTAACTTAAGTCAAGTTAATTCACTGTTTAAAATGAAAAACTAATCAAAGTTTACGACTGTGTTCTTGTTTCTGTTATTAATTAACTAAAGTTAAATTCATTCATAAACTTATCAAAGTTCACGACTGTGTCCTTGCTTTTGTTATTCAGTAACTAAAGAAAAGTTCATTCACTGTTTAAAATGAAAAACTAATCAAAGTTTACGACTGTGTTCTTGTTTCTGTTATCAATTAACTAAAGTTAAATTCATTTACTGTTTGAAATGATAAACAATCAAACTTCAGTTCTACAGGTCGTGTTTGTTTTAACATGGGGTGTTCCACTTATGGTTTTATCCTTCCATGTCGAGTTGTAAACCTTTATTGTCCTGCACGTCATTCCACCTGATTTCCATTTTGGTTGATGCATAACCCTAGCCCGATCAACCGTCTGCTAAGAGGTCTTACATAACATGAATAATACAAGTCCAAACATCTCGTTAAAAACACCTTTTTCATTTTCTGTTAACGCAAACTTAGAAATACAAGAGAAGAGTGAATGCAAAATCAATACAGTTGATTTAAGACGTAATTTAATGCAGAAAATGTAGCATTGCGAACTTGGAACGGACTTAAAAGCACTACTGTTATATAATAGACTGTATATCCAATACCAGCGAAGAGAGACCAATGGAATTTTCACATAAGTTAGGCAATAAAATGCGCTTTCTTATTCTGAACTCTAAATTCAGATCGATACTTGACTAGTAAAATAATTTAGCAGTCCTATAGTACGGACTTTTTTTTTGGGGGGGGGGGCACGTTTTATGTAGGCCATGCATTTCTTTTATGAATGTTCGAAATATAATATCAAACGTTTGCACGTGAACTAGTACGTTGTCTGTATTATTATTACTTGTTTTATTATAATTCGCGGAATTAAATATGATATTCTTGCTGAAGCACCTTTCTAGCAATGTGTATGGGTATGTTAACAAAAGCAATCAATACAGCCCTCCAGCAGCACACAAATGCCCAGGACCCTGGGAACGATTTTTTCATCGGGGGTGCAGACATATTATATTTTCGCGGCCAAAAAAAAAAATTCACGCGGCAATTCGCGCGCCAAATCTACAGTTTTAAAGTCGCCTCAGCCTGGTGGGGGGAGGTTTGGGGGGTGGCGGGGGGGGGGCGGGAGGGGTCGACGAACAATTTCCGCGGCCCAAACAATTTTTCACGCCCCTAAAATTCGCGTGGCCAAGATCAACAGTGCAAAAAGTCGCCTCAGCGAGTGGGGGGGGGGGGGGGGGTCGTGCGGAGGCCGGAAAATTTTTGAGGCCAATTTTTTTTCGCAGCCCAAAAAAAATTCACGGCCACAATTCGCGGGCAAATCAAAAGCTGAAACGTCGCTCAGCCGGGGGGGGGGGGGTGGGGCCGAAAATTTTTGCCGGCCAAAAATTGTTCACGGCCAATTCCCGGCCAAATCAAAAAAACTTGAAAAGTGGCCTCAGGCGGGGCGGGGGCGGCGGTAAATGTTCGGCGGCCAAAAATGTTTTTCACGGCCAAATTCGCGGCCAAATCAACACCTTTTTCGAGGTTTCACGGCCAAATCAACAGCTGAAAAGTCACTCAGCGGTCAAATTTGAAGTAAAATGGATATACAAGTCTTCTTGCAGTGGGTGCTGCGCACCCCCTGACAAATTTCTGGGGGTGCTACAGCACCCCAACATCCCCGCTTCCCAGGGTCATGCAAATGCCCCACCAAAGACGTTCACTTTACAGAGATCTTTCGGGTCCTTCGGGACGTCTAAACACTGCGAACTGGCTCATTGCATATCTGGTGGTTCCGCCCTGACACCCTTTCACAAGTGTTTACTATATAGATACATTTCCTATTCAGTCAGGCAGCAGCGCTCCAAAATTCCCTTCCTTTTATGCAAGTCGTATGCATGCGTGAACACACCATGCATACGTAATGAGCTGAAGCACATTATTTTCAAACTCCATATAAACTTAGAAAATCATTTCTTTTGGTTTAGTGTTATACATCATTTGAAAGGAGACATTTTAAGCTTTCCAGCTATATATTTCATTTTGACATTTGTATATTTTTTTTAAATGTGTAAATGATGGTTCAAAATCTTCAAATATTGTGTTAAAATTGGAATTTCGATGAATTTTTCAACAGTTGAAAGTCTAGTTAAATTTCCTTGATTCTCATCAATTTTTACATCAGTGTGAAGAGCAACTATTCAGCCTTTTATTTATGTTGTTTGTTTTGCTATTTATGTTTAATACCAGTCAGGAGCTAGCAAAATTTATCATGAGTACCTAATTACAGCAGAGGAAAATGTGAGAAAGCATTCCATTGGATGCCAGGGTTTCCTGCTAAACTGTGATTGGCCAGAGGGATTGCAAAACAAGCCTTCTCCAAATACACTGGGCAACAGGTGCAAATCAAGGTCACCACAGCGGGTGGTCTTGATTTGAATTACCCGACACTGGGTGGAATCAGCCAATCACAAACCTGGAATGCAAAAATCCATGGTCATATATTGCATCTTTCTGATATTTTGCTGGATCCTGACTGGTATTAAACATAAATAGCAAAACAAGTGGTATAGAGACAAAGCTGAATAGTTGGTCTTTACAATAATGTAAAAATAAGGGAGAATCAACCAGATTTAGCTATCATTTGAGCCTGATAAACAGAAAAGAAAATTTCATTTTTGAATTATCTTTTTGACCTCAAATTTTATAATCTAATCAGTGATCAAATTAAAAGAAATACACATAGTCATAAAGTTTGAAGTGTCTTCTATGTAGTCATACTCATTTCTTTATCCTACACCATTGTGATCATGAGTTATTGCAATTTTAAAAAAGAAGTGTCTCAGCTCATTAAGTATGCAAAACACCTAGAGCAGTCTTGTGTGCTTTTATAAATTCCAGCTTTTCGCCTCATTATCTCTAGCGCTGCGGTCTGACTGTATTAAATTCACAAGTGTTTGCTTTTAAAGGACAAAGTTCTTCAAAGGTACACCCATTTTGATAGGCAATTGTTCTCCATGAATACCATGGACTCCCTATACTTGTGCATTTTTAAAGGAATTTGTGTCGGAAATGTTCTAGGAACGTTAAAAATATATTGAACTTCTGTAATGTATGTCGAGCCACGTTTAATGCATTATTGATTTGCCTTGACATTATTTGATATATGTCAAAGTTTTCATTTTGATAACAATGCTCTTCTTCTAACGGCACATTATTTTCGCTGTATACAGCTTGTTTCCCCCAAAATGCCCTTCTCATAGATAACATAGTAATTACAAAAATCAGGTTTTATACTGAATTAAATTAACAAAGTTATCAAACACAATTATGAAAATGGAAAAAAAAATCAAAAGTCTCGCTCTGTTGATTTGTAATACACAGGTTTTTTTTGTAACATCAGTGCTTTTCGGCCCATTCCAAGTTTAATAAAAAATAATGCACACTACAGACATATCATACCTTATCCCATGCTTCCCTTTGATTTAACGACTGTGTCCTTTTCTTTGTTATCAAATAACTACAGTCAAGTTCATTTACTGTTTAAAATGAAAACTTTTCAAAGTTCAAGACTGTGTTCTCATTTCTGGTATTAAGTAACTAAGGTTAAGTTCATTCACTGTTTGAACTGATAACTAATTTAAAGTTCAGTTCCACTGTTCATGTTTTGTTCCATTTATGGTTTTATCCTTCCATGTCGAGCATGTAAAGCTTTATTGACCCACACCACTGGTTATGTTTGATTTAACATAATGCGTTCCACTTATGGTTTTATCCTCCCATCTTGAGTTGTAAACCTTTGTTGTTCTGCACGTCCTTCTAACCCGATTTCCATTCAGGTTGATGCATTGATGACCCCTGTCAATCATCTGATAAAGCTTTTAAATAACATTAATAATGAAAGTCCAATCATATCGTACAAAAATCCTTCTATTGATTTCTGTTAACCCAAACTTGGATATACAAGAGAGGAGTGAATGCAAAAGCTCTAGTGCAGAAAGCAATGCAAACTTGGAACGGGCTGAAAAGCACTGCTGTTACATAATGTATTCAAAACCAATGAAGCGAGACCAATGAAATGCTCTTACACATTAGACAATGAAACGTACTTTCTAAATCTGAACATTAAATTCAGATTGATACTTAATTTTGGAATTAAGCATTCTATAAGATGTACATTTTGGGGGAACACGCTGTATGTAGGCCATACATTTCTTTTATGAACGCTTGAAATACATGTCAAACGTTTGCACTGAACTGGTACGTTGTCTGTATTTTCATATATATTTTGGGGCTTATAATTCGCGGAATTAACCATGAAATTTATGTAAAAACACCTATTCACCAAAAGAGGTACTGTCTAATGATACATGAAATGTGTATATGGGCACTTTCACAACAGCCATCCATACAGCCCTCTACCAGCGCACAAATGCCCCACGAAAGACATATTTCACTTTACAGAGATCTTTTGTATCACAGTCATTCGGGACGTCTAAAAACTGTGAACTGGCTCATTGCATATGTGCTGGCTACGCCCTGAGACTCTTTCACTAGTGTTTGCTATAGTTGGCAAAGATAAATTTCCCATCAAATTTACAAGTGTTTGTTTGCAAAGGACAAAGTTCTTGATGAACAGCATACATACATATTAGCAATGTGTACCAATTGCTGTACAAACTTTGCAGAACATTCAGAGAAATAAACACGCTATTGATTAAACTTTTTAATGTGCGTTTTTGTGATACGCCATACTCGTAGTTACATAACAGAACTGCTTCGACTCAAAGTCCACTCACAAAATCATAGTCTGTGCAGTTCCACTGATACATTGTTATTTCAAATTCCCCATGGCAAAACAAAAATGACTCTCGGGGACCGTGCATTTGCCATTGTCGCCCCAAAACTGTGGAATAGCTTGCCCATTGAAATTCCTAGTTCACCTTCCTAAATATCTTTAAAAATCATATTATTTTGTTCTGTTAATATATAATACACATGTATGTATTGTGTAGAATTAAGTAAACAGGAGTTCAGAACCAGTGCAGCTGAATATTTATACATAGTAGCTGCGTTATATAAATTTATGTTTATGTATGTATGTAGGTATGTTTAAAGAGAAGTAAACTTGTTATGAATGGAGTCGCGTTTTACTTGTTTTATCATGTTTGTTTTATATTTTATTAATCAATGTACTAGTAGTTTAAGCAAATTTGATATATCACAGATTATAAAATGGTCACCGTACGTCCCTAAATCAAAGATTGGTTGAGACCTATCACGTGACCAGTCTTTTATTTTACCCTAATGGCAAAATTTGCCAAATGACCAGTGATAATGACCGGTGATAATGACCGGTACTAATAGGCTAGTAGATCTACTGAAATACCCACCAACTAATTGCAACAGAAACCATTCCAAGTTTTTATGGCTCAAAATATGGTTTGAAATAACATACTAAAAATCACAGGAAAATCGAGCTGTGGACACATGCCCATTTTCGAAGATGGCCGCCAAGATGGCCGCCATGTTGATGAAAGTTCAAGTTTTCAGGATAAAATTTGTTTGGAACATCCAATTCCCATAAATTTGGTGGGCATTTAAAAGTAAATTATTAATTTCTACAATTTAAAACCACTTTTGATAGGTATAAGGGAGGTGACTTTCATGATGATTTTGGGTGAAAACCTTATTTTTGACATTTTTTCCCAAAAATCGAAAATATCAAAACCACGTTTTTTCTCATAAATCTACAGTTATTTTAGCAAATGATGTCATACTTTCTAGAATTTGCCCAAATATCAGAACAACACTTTGTGAAACTGGAAGTTGATTCTATTTTTATAGCAAAAGTTATAAGGTCGCGAACTTGACAACTCGGTAGTCACTATAGGAGCATTTTTGCCTGTACATACGTTATGTTGCATAGTATTTCCATAAGACTACACGTGCTATGAGTGTGTATATTAGGTGCATAGTATTTCCATAGACTACAGGTGATATGAGTGTGTATATTGAGTCCTTGTATCTTCGCAAAACCATGTGATGAAAACCATGAATTTCTTAAAATGAAATTGAAAGTTTTAAAATATCCTGTTGTCATGGTAACTGTAGCTATAATGCAGTTTATGCTGTCATGACAACCACATGTGGAATATGCTATATACATATGTGGGTTAGCGATATTTTTGTATTTGCACAGACCAAATCTTAAACCGAAAATGTGTTGTAATTATGTCAAATAGGCCTACTGCTTAGTAGGCCTAATTATTTTAAAGGAGACAAAGCACACTCACATTAGACTCAATGAGAGCAAATGTGCCCTTTATTCAAATGGCCACTAAAGTGGCCACCAAAAATGTACATTTGTGGAAAATATGTACTAATACAGTACATCAGGAAGTCTAAATTCTTATGTACTCTCTTTGTTTATCTAGATTTATAGCTGAATATCCTTTCTGGTGCATTTTGGATAAACACAGGGCAAATTTTGGGTTTACCTGTTTTTCTTCCACACTGCACCAGAACAGGATAATCACTGCAGAATCAACATATATCGTCTATATAGATACCATAGTAATATTAGTTACGCGCTTGACATATTTTTGAGGTAAGTTATGCAAGGTATAGCATTGAAAATACATGTTTATAGCAAAAGGCCAAATGAAAAGTTCAATGCCGCTACAAAGTCAAACACTGTATCCTTTAACTGGCTGCATTTTTGCATTTGGGGGTGATGTGCTGGCTTGGATTTTAAGTCATTTTATAAATCATCAATGTCACATTTCTGGATCAGGAAGAGTCACATTGGTGCATGAAGTCCTTTACACTAAACACATGTTGTCGATCGAGCTTTGTAGTCCATATTCTACATCAACATTTCAATAGAGGGCACATAATTATGTTGAATAAAGAGCATGCATCTTCCGACAGGGAAGTGTTAAATTTTTGGGCATACAGGTGTATTTTGGGGGCATTTATTTCAACAATTGCGGAGCCAAGAAATCTGACTTTGAATTTCAACATGGCCACTGTGGAGAAAGATTGAATATCAATATTTGGTGTACTAATGACCTGGCCGGTAAATGTAATGATTTAGGGACACAGTGCATTTTGACAGCTGAGTCAACCAACGATTAATTTGAAAGCCTGAACACGCACATTGCAGCCATTTTGAAATTCCTGGCCAGCGCATGGTGAATTGTTGAACTCTCTTAATGGCCAGAAATAATCCTTAGGTGGGTACATCTGGCAACCTGAAGGGGTCAGGGGCAGGGCCCAGAAACGTTAAGAATGGATGGTTTTCAAACATTATTCTACCAGATCCAGAAAATGTTTAGCCAAGTTTACATTTTGTGTAGCTGTATGTATGATGATTATTGTTCCTCATGCAACGCCCCAGGGTAGGCCATGTAGCTACTGAAAGGATGACCAGTTGGGAGGAGGCCTATG
>JZLH01S0625835.1:63357-80550 GCA_001188425.1 Eucidaris tribuloides | reverse complement strand
TATCAGATTTGATCATACCCACTAATATGGGCTTATTTTGTAGGGTCGGATTGATTTAATCGACAATGTCGGCTTGCAATGCATGCAGGCGTGAAGTGAAAATTTACCGCAAACTCTAGACTGCCGAATAGTTGCTAATAAAAGCAGAAAAAGTGACTCACTGTACTACATCCACACGCGCGCGCCGTGACTTAAACAAAGTGATTGACCATTGTCTTTTTACAATGAAAAAAAAATAAAACTAAGAACTTACCTTAAATTTGCTTCATGTCACCTGCCCTGGAGCTTTTTATTTTCTTTCGCCAGATGACATTGTATAGCATCATCGCTGTACATTTGAATGTTCCTTCGTTGTGATGTCCCGCCGCACGCGCAAGCCTACCGAATCATAGACCATGTCCCGCATACATGGGGTGAGACCCATTTTCATTAGAGCCCAAGCCATATGGCTTCTGGTGCTGGTATTAGCCTTGCAACGACAAACGCGACAAAATAAAACTGTCGTGAAAAATGCATTACCTGGCCAACAATAACGCTTTAGAAGCCGTTTGCGTATGCCAATTGTTCTGTGTCATTCACGGACTTAGGCAAATTTTTATTCACAATCACATCAAAACGTTATTTACACAGAAGCCGTAGAACTCATGAGACTACCGACCCACGCTTTTGAAAGGGCATTTGGAAGTTGAAGTTCAGGTAATATTTTTGCGCTTATAATAATGACACCAATTCACATTCTCCGACTGGAAAAATGTATTTCGCGAAGACAAGTTTCACAAATGTCCGTTGATTATCCTCCAATGGTCCTTTTTTCTCAGAAAAATCGTTGATTGACCACATGGGGTGATAAATATATTGGATTGCTCAACGAGGCGTGTAATACTCAAGATAACTGTTTCACTTGAAATTGAATTGATGATGCCTTCCTCTGTGGCTGCATCTTGCATTTCATAAGAATATATATGCACGTAGATATGGTTAATTCAATCTGTATGAAAATAAAAGAAGGGGTATAATTCGATCAATGATTAGATAACAGCGTGCGTCAAAAAAAGGTTAACGTTAAATATTGTAATATTTTTAAAAAATAAGTTCAATAGAACGAAAAAGTTACCATATATTTTAATGGAGAGCGATTTATCTGATCATTTTGGTATCATTCTTTGTGTACTATGTGTTCACAACGTGGATGTAACAGGAGGAATTGTTTTCGAGAGTGCAAAAAACAATTGGCGTTACAGTCATGTAAGGAAGTGAATTGAATGTATCAATAATGAGGGTTACGGTTATGCTTTGTTCAGAAGCCGAGTCACACACACCACACAATACACACCACACACCAACACAAAACACACACAAACACCACAATATAACACACAACAAAGCACATGATCGGAACGCACAATCGCATAGCAATATTCTAAACTGAGAGAAGTGAAATGTATTAAATGAGTTGGATTTGGCATAATTGTTTTTTAAGAAACAAATTCAATACACGTACACACGCGAAGCACACGCACAAAAGACACACTAATACACAAACAGTCACTACAAGAACACAACGCATGCGCATGCACATCAGAAAACACACGGAACAGACATACAAATCAACCAACACACACACAACACAACTCACACTCCTACTGACATAGCATATTACATAATAAACTTATCGGGCAAATTTCATATTTCCCATTTATTATCAACTATGGTAATATAAATTTCAATCATACATGTAATGCCATAATGAAAGTTTGGGCACATAACATCAAAATTGATTGTAAGGATCGGTTAGTCTGCATAACGCATGTACTAAGTGTGTGTGTGTGTGTGTGTGTCGTTGTGTGTGTGTGTGTGTGTGCGTGCGTGCGTGTGTTGTGTGTGTGTGTGTGTTGTGTGTGTGTGTGTGTGTGGTGTGTGTGTGTGTTGTGTGTTGTGTGTGTGTGATGTGTGTGTGTGATGTGTTTGTGTGTGATTGGTGTGTGTGTGTGTGTGTGTGTGTGTGTGTGTGTGTGTTTGTGTGTGTGTAGTGTGTGTGCGCGCGGCGCTTGTACGCAATGCGTGCGAGAGTTGAACTTACCACACCCAAAGTGTGAGAGACCAGTTGTGTATCGCAGAAACTTGAGGAGCTCCCTCTACAGGTAATGCACGATAGAACATCTGCAATTTCCTTGAATCATCATTGTGCAGCATTATAGAGAATTCTCCTCAATTCCTGAAAAAATCTCAAAATATCCGTAGGGGTACGAGCACTGTGTATTTCCTGAAAAAATAAATAGAAGAGCGCCCCAACGTAACCTCCTGAAATTCCGTCCTCAAAGTTACCGGATTTCCATATCGATCGACACGGCCAGCCAGCAGAGCGTACAGATTTTCTCCATGTTTCTGTAACTATATTGTGATCTGTCAGACGTCTATACAAATAAACAAGAAAATATATAACGTCGATCATCAATTCTCTGTGATTCATCGATCTGCACTGGCGTCATTGCGAAATGTCTAGCACGTTTTGATTCCTTTTACTTAGTAGCGGTGCTTAATGTGTCAGGGTATCTATGTAGTCCACATATAGTGATTCATGTAGTGTAACAGAATCACATGCAAATTTGAATTGCCATGAAATTAATAAATGTTCATCGGAAATTAGGTTAGGGTTAGGGTTGTGGATAGAGAGTACACTAACTCTACGCCCTAAACACAATACACACACAAACTCTACCGCTAAACATACCACACACATACACACACACGATACACACCCGTAAGAGCCGCATTCTCACTGACCCTACATGTTGAACCCTCCCAAACTGCATGCGAAAAACTCATCTGCTCACTGCACATTGTACACGTATAGTGTGTTGTGTGTGTGTGTGTGTGTGTGTGTGTGTGTGTATGTGTGTGTGTTGTTGGTGTATGTGTGGTGTGTGTGTGTGTGTGTGTGTGTGTGTGTGTTGTGTGTGTGTGTGTGGTGGTGGTTGTGTGTGTGTGTGGTGTGTGTGGTGTGTGTGTGTGTGTGTGTGTGTGTGTGTGTATGTTCTCACGTGTGTGGCGCGATGTAATGTGTGTTTGGTTATATGTGACTTTGTTTTTTATAAACAATGCAATGGATAGTGGCATACACTCAAAGACTTATTTACACTTTAAAAGTGCCATGTTCAAGGAGAAGAGTGTTGTGCGACAACGTGCTGATCAACTTCCATCGACTTTCGCCTTGGGCCGACCCGTATGACGTTTCAGACGTATTTACCATTAGAGTAACGTGTACGTACAGTATAACGTAACGCACAGTGATCGTCATTTTCCTTTTTTGACGTCACAGGCCTCCTAGAGTGCTCCTTCATCACTTCACGCTGCAACCACGAGCTATCATCGTAAAGTTGGACACCAGATACTCGATTTACCAATTCGATTCCTCATTGTCGTTTCAATCAAGTTTTCAACAGTCCCCTTTTTGACCTGGAATTTGAGGCGTGCTTGAAAGCGTAACTTGAGCGTGTTTCGGACTTATGCGACCAAATTTCGCGACGAAAAAACATATAGCGCAGACGTTGATTCTAAACGACTAAATGATGTGACAGAGCCCTAAGGGTCCCTGTTACATCATTAGATTTTGAAGGACAACCGTATCCCAGCGTACCATTTTTTCGTCGCATAAAATTTGGCAAAGTTCAAAACATACCGCATGCGGGCGTCTAAATTGCAGGGCTACAGAATAGTGGCAAAAACTGGATGACGCAACGAATGAGGAACCAAATGTGTAATCGCACGAATGCTCATCGATCCGGCGAAGTTACGAATGGTCAGCGCGTAGTGCGCAGCGTGAAGATGATTGAGCAGCAACCCAGAGAAAGCGTATGCTTTACACGCGACACATTACCTCCTAACGAGTAGACTAGCGAAGCGTCAGACGGGCTCCCGGCGAAAGTCGATGGAAGGAGTTTGATCAGCACGGTTGCGCCGCTCCAAAATTTTGTAACACGTACGCAGAAATCAAACGTCGGGCAAGCAGAGTTCGTTTAGTGAACCCCAGCGACCTTTGGACGAACAGTTTAACGAATGCAACGATATGTCTAACGTGTTTACCAACGACTAATAACGTGCTGCGAAAATGCTACACTCCAATTCCGAACACAGTTAAACACACGTATAAATCTACAGCGCTGATGAGTGACAGTCGCTTTATCCTTTGACGCTATAGTGTGCGCTGAGCATTCGTTATTGGCAAACGGATGGTGGACGTGTTTGAACGAAAGGTGGACGATTAAGAAACGAACAACAACCACGTGTGGAACGTTCAAACAGCGAATACTCAACAATGCATAGCGCACTGGTAAGCTCACGCTAGCCGTAAAGCTCAAAATTTTGAACATATCTGAAATAAAGAAATCGCATCGGCGTGGCCGACGACCCTTGGGCGCACATCTGACGAATACAAGGTATGTCAAACCGTTAAAAAAAATTATCCGACTGATAACGTACCGCGAAATTTCCAAACGACGTTAGGTAGCATGTTGGCTCTAAACCTTATGTGTGAAGGGCCTTAAGTTTATAGCTTTTGTTAATGATTGAGCCTATTACTTAACTTTAGCAGAAACAAACAAAATATTGTTATTTTGGTAAAGAACCTATACCGCGTACGAAGGAGCGGGTGTTTGGGGTGTTCAAACCCCCTTTTGCCGAGGGGGGTGTTAAACACCCCTAAACCCGCCCTTTTCACAGCCGAAAATAACCCCCCCTTTTTTCAAACGATACCCCCCTTATCTACGTAAAAAAAGGGGTGTCTGAAATGAGAAATAACTGATTTTTTAGGGGATTTTGGGAAATATTTCATAAGCCGCCCCCCCCCCTAGCGAGTTTTCGGCGACATGGCGTGACGGGAAAAAATGTGACCTTGATTTGGGGAAATATTATTATTTCGTCATTCCCCCCGCCCCCCCTGCCCGCTGGAGGCGAGTTTTCGGCGATTGCGTGACCGTAAGATAACTTTGGACCCTTGGAATTTTTGGGAAAAAAGAATTCGTCACCCCCCCACCCCCCCCGCTGAAGCGCGAGTCTCGGCGACTGGCGTGAAACCGGAAAAATTTCGGACCATTGGATTTTGGAAAACAAAAATTTTCGTCACTACCCCCCTCCCAACCACCCCCCCCCCACCCGCAACCCACAATACCCCCAGGACAATTCCCCTAGGATACCCCCCGGCCAATTCCCCCTAGGACAACTACCCCGCGGACCAACTACCCCCAGGGCATTCCCCTAAGACAATTCCCCTAGGACAACTCACCCCTGGACAATTCCCCCCTAGGACAACTACGCCCCCCCGGACAACTACCCCCAGGACAATTCCCCCTAGGACAAATTCACCCCTAAGAAACAACTACCCCCCGGACAATTCCCCCCTGCGACAACTACCCCGGACAACTACCCCCGGATGTTATATCGATACTCTCTGATACGGTTCTAGACAACTACCCCCTGGACACTACCCCCGGACAACTACACCCCGGACAATTCCCCCGGAGGACAAATTCCGCCCCTAGGACAATCTAACCCCCCGGACAACACCCAGGACAATTCCCCCTAGAAATTCCCCCCTAAGACAACTACCCCCCGGACAATTCCCCCCTCGGACAACTACCCCCGGAACAACTACCCGGAATGTTATATCATACTCTGATAAGCACCGTATTTTAATTATTGTATTATGTGCTGGATAAAATTCCGAGCCAAAATAATATAACGACAGATTATACTCAAAAGAAAACAATGCGTATTAATTACTCATTCCGATTAGTTGTCCATTCCAAGACTTTATTTCATTAGCATTAAAATATAAAATGGAAATTTTTCCATATTGCGTTTTTTATGTTTCTGTGTTTTTCTGGACAACTTCCGGCTTTTTATCAAATTGTTTTTACTCCAGAGTTCTCAACACAGATGTTTCAATAAATTACAATACAAGAATCTAGTAATTACCAGCATCCAAAAATTAGAATAAGCATGCAATGAAAAATTCAATTGTTTTTTAAATGACACCAATGACGGCAAAATATACCCCCTGATTTTAAATCAAGTAAATCAACTGTCATGTTTTTAAATACAATATACAAACAATTCTACTGAGCAAATACATTGATTAAATATTATGAAAAATCTAGGCATTATGTCTGTTGTTGTTGCTGTTGTTTTTTACGTGTAGTATTTCTTTGTCATTGTATATATTTTTTATAACATCAATATCTTATTTTTCCCGTGTATAGCGCTTATAAAAGGAGTCTGCCTCCTTTCTGTTCAACCCTTACACTCTCATTATATTTTTATCCATGTGTCTTTGTGATATGTATTTTTATATTTATTCACTTTATTGTAATATTTGTTTAAAAATGTATTTTTTATGATGAGTGTTAAATAAAATTTCGAATTTAATTTGAATTAAAATGATACTAAACGTGCACAAATTGTAAGTTTTTCGACGCGTTCCGCTCGCAAAATCCTGTGGGAGCCTACAGTCAATTTGGCGGCGAAGATTTGTTGGCTATTTTTCTGGCACTTTTGTCCCTCCCCCCACCAATCCAAAACACCGGATCGCGCCCTCCTCAGTCCGTATGTTTGCGGCAAAATTGTCCGCCGCGTCACAATTGTGCGGCCGGGCGACAATTTGTGACGATTTATGAAAAACCTGACGGCACAAATTGTCGCCCCCCCGTCACAAAATTGTCGCCGGCGACAGATTTGTGGGCCGGAATGACGGCACAAATTGTTCTGCCCCATATTCAAAGCATGTTTGCGGCATAAATTATTTTGTTGTGGGTATGCTGGGTATGTGTGTGTGTGTGTGCTGTTGTGATGTCGTGTGTGTGTTGTGTGTGTGTGTGTGTGTGTGTGTGTGTGTGTGTGTTTGTTTTAGGCGTGCTTGTGTGTGTTAGCATGTGTCTGTTGTGCTATCTGTTTGTCTGATTGTGTGTTTTGTGTCCGTGTGTTTGGTCTTTTGTGTATCTGTATGTGTACGTTTGTGTCTGTATGTGTCGTTTTGTGTGTCTGTATGCTGGTTTTCCCCCTGTTCGTGGGTCTGTATTTGTCTGTCCGATGTGTCTGCATTGCCTGTTCACGCGTCTTATGTGTTGTGTGCGGCATGGACCCTATCTATGTGTCTGTAATGTGTCTAGTCTGTATGGGTCCTTTTGTCTTGTGTGTCTGTGTGTTGTGTTGTCTGTATGTGTCTGGTGTATGTCTGTATGTATGTGTCTGTGTCCATGTGTGTTTATGTTTGTGTACTGTGTGTTTTTGTATGTGTGTTCTGTGTGTATCTAGTGTCTGGCTGTGTAATATCTCTGTGTCCTGTTTGTGTGTCCTGTGTATCTTGTTTATGTATTTGTGTTGTCTGTGAATCTGTATGTGTGTCTGTAGGCGACTGTTTGTGTGTTGCATGTTTTGTCAGTGTGTCTGAATTGTGTGTCTGTTTGTGTTGTGCGTCTGTAGTGTCTGTGCGTATCTATGGTGTCTGTATGTGTTGTGTGTGTCTGTCTGTATGTGTGTCTTGTGTCCTTGTGTGTCTGCATGTGTCTGTTCTGTTTGTGTGTATGCTCGTGTTTGAATGTGTGGTTTGTGTGTATACTATTGTCGTTTGCGTATATCATATGTCTGTTTGTGTGTCTGTGTGTTGTTTATGTGTTTTGTTGTGGTCTGTGAGTCTGTATGTGTGTCTGTAGACGACAGTTTTAATGTGTCCTGCGTGTTTGATCAGTGTGGTCTGTTTGTGTTTGTGAGTCTGTATGTGTCTGCGTGTCAATGTATCTGGCTTTGTCTGTGTGTGTCTGTGTGTTAGTGTATGTACGTGTTCTGCATATTTCTGTTTGTCTGTCATGTGTCTGTTTTTTTGTGTGTAGTGTGTATCTGATTCTGTTGTGTGTCTGTTTGTATGTAGGTAGGTGTGTGTGTCTGTATGTTCCTGTGTGTTTGTTTGTGTGTGGTCTGTTGTGTGTATCAGTCTGTGTGTCTGTAATGTATATGTGCGTTGACAGTAAAGTGTGTATGTTTGTGTGTCTGCCGTGTTTGTGGTGTTTTATATTGTGTGTCTTGTGAGGATATGTCTGCTTGTGTCTGATGTTGTTTGTGTGTCTGTATGGATGTTTCTTTTTGTTTCTGTGTGTCTACATGAGTGTGTGTAATATATCTGTGTTTGTTGTGTGAATCTGTGTGTCTCTTTGTAGTATGTGTGTGTTTGTGTTGTCTGCATGTTTGTTGTGATTGTGTGTGTCTGTACGCGTGGTCTGTTTGGTGTTTGTATGTGTGTCTGTGTGTCTTGTATGCGTCTGTTTGTGTTCTGTACATGTTTCTGTGTGTCTATGTGTGTCTGTATGCTGTGTATGTGTCCTGCTTTGTGTGTCTGTTATGTTTCGTGTGGTGCCAGTGTGTGTCTTGTAATGTGTGTAATGTGTTATGTTTGTGTGGATGATAGTTTTTCTGTATAATAGTCTGTACGTGCATCTCGTTGTGTCTCATTTGTGTGGCTTAATGTTTTTTTGTGTGTTTTGTATATGTCTGTTCTTTATGTATTGTCTTTTGTTTGTATGTCTGCGTGTCCGCCTGACACTCCACAACTTTATGCACCCAAAGCTTACGACAAGACACTTACAGACATCCAAATTACACACCATACACTTGGTGACATCCCTTTCCGACACCACAATCAACTACCAACTCACCACATACACAAAAACAGACACACAGCCAAAGCACAACATACATACAAACACGCAGAGACACACAGACACAAGACAAACACACAAGACACGGACAAACAGTACACATACAGACACACACCTGGACACACACGGAACACCAACACACATTAAACACAGCGGAACCCCAGAACAATACATACAGCACACCACAACAGACATGCTACATACATAGCACTTACAGACAAATAGAAAGATACAGACACACAAACACATAGACAACAGACCACACAAACACACAGGACATACAAACATGCCACCACTCACATACAGACAAACACACAACCACAGACAACGACGAACAGCACATACCGACGCACAGAAGACATACACACGAACAGACACATTCAAGACCAACAAACACATAGACATACAAAAGCACACAGACACATACAGACAAACACAACAACACACAAACACAAACAGACCAACAACACATACATAGGTAGACACTACAGACAGCATAGACATGCCAATACAAACAGACAAATATACAACATACCAACACCAGACACACCGACACGCAGACACACAAGACACTCGCCGTCAGACAACATAACGACTGCCAGAAAACACACATACACATCAACAAGACAACCAGCAGACAACAAACAGACACATACTACACACAAACATACTACAAACAAACATACACACAAACAGATGGCAAACGGAACAGATACATACAGACACAGCAAACAGAACACACAGACACTTTGAGACAAACAGAAAGATACAGACACACAAACACAATAGACAACAATCCAGACACACAGACATACAGATCACAGCCCATACAGAAACAAACACAACAACAGACACACGAACAGACAAAGACAAATAGACACACAAAACAGACAAACATTCAGACACATACACACAAAGAACAGAGCATATACAGAACCTGACACAATAACACACAGACATCAATACAAACACAAACACACATTAACACACGTAATATAGAACACTAAGCAAATACAGACATCAAGACACATAGATACACCACACGAACACGACACCACATATTTAGTTGATGGCGACAATTTGTGACGTGGCGACTCTGTGCAGCTAGGTTTTTTTTCATGGCACATAATTGTCGCCAGTGAAGGCAAAATTGGGATCAGCAAGAGCGTCACATATTGTCGCCGCGACAATCTTGTGCCTGATTTGTTCCAAAACTTGACGGCCACAAATTGTCGGCCGCGGTCACAGATTGTCCGCCGGCGACAATTTGTGACGCCGGCGACAATTTGTGCCGCCAACAACCCGTATACTCCAATTTCAGGGCTCCCTTAGCTCGAACGACTGTAAAATTTTATGCTTTCTGACATCTACCCTAGCCCCCATTCCAGATTTAGTGAGTCCGCCCCTGTTGTATGGTGGGGGGTACCCCGTAAAAATAATTATTTTTGAGTGCCCCTTCGGAGGGCGGGGTTAAGGTCGCATGTGTGTCGTTGGCCTCAATCTGCACAAATCCACGCATATCATTATTTGCATACGAAAGGAAGTAGTAGAATTTCAACAACACAAGTGAACTTTCAAGGATATCGACCATGTTTTGAGTGAGTATCACTATTTTTGTTTCTCGGTTTTTTTCGCAACTCCTTTCCCTGCATTGACATAATTTGGCCAACGGCGTGACAAAGGAATTTGACGTCACAAAATGCCGTTTTTCGGTGGCGGAGGCATCCTCCGTGAGTGTGAAGTGTTGGTTTTGTTAGTTGTAATTGTGTTGTGTGATGGTGTGTGTGGATGTGTGTTTGTGTTGTGTGTGTGTGCTGTGGTGTGTGTGTGTGTGTGTGGTGTTGTGTGTGTGTGTGTGCTGTGTGGGGTGGGTGGTGTGTGGGTGTGTGGTAGATAGTTATCGTGTCGTGTATGTTTTGTTTGTGTGTGTTTTTTTGTGTAGGTGCGCTCTCGGCGGATAAGCGCCGCTAGTCGGTCTGCTCTCCACTTGTTTGTCACTAACTGTTTTGATCATTGAGAATGCACGTACATTCGTCTTTTTTAATCCTGTCGATCAGGGTTCCTTTATTTTATTTTCTGGGCCTCGCTCTTATAAAATATTGAATAATTTAGGGTATAACTGAGTAAATATATGTGTTTTTATAACACTGCGCATTTTCATTTGTAATTATTGTAATTTGTTATCGATTTGTCTGCTTGCATCTATGAATCTTGAAACTCAATAAAGACTTAAACCAACAAAACAAAAAGAATAAATAAAAAACAAAACTTTCAAAGACTCCGCACGTGCTCTGATTATTCTGCCTATAAATAGACCTGTCCCTGCCGGTAGCAATGGGGCCGCGTATCACAAACTGCCATTATTTCGCGCTGTTAGACGTCTCGAAACACAAGTTAAAATCGACAGCTGTAGCGACAGCTTCTGAACGTGTCTGAAGAATCAACTCTCGTTTCTGCCAGGGTTTGACTGAAATAGCCGCAAAACTTTGCACAAAGTGCATGCAGTTTTTATGGAAAGCCGTCTTCAAGACTCCTGCCTACACATGTTATTACGATAATATTATCAACTTACGAAACAACTCAGGAAACTGTCTCCCCTCGCTTCCTCCCCTGTTTTCTTATTCAGTTTCAATGGTTACTTGAAAAGAGGCAGGACCGTTAATTTTTAAGGGGGAATAGGAAGGGCCTACATAGACGTGCAGGGTCCAATTTGTAGAAATAAGGACAAAAAAGAAAGATTTATTTATTTTTAATCATTTGTATATAGTTTACCGATTAATTCATTCAAATTAATCAAGTAAGAATTTTACACTTTTAGTAATCATATTTTCAATAACACGAACCGTATCTTGATTATGATATACTAATTTTAAATATCTATTTGTAGTTACATATAAGACGTTGAAGCACTGGAAAAACAGAGTGTAATAATTAGTATTATTTTGTTTTGGGCGTATCCTGGGAAGCAAACAAATCAAAGTGTAATAATTATTGTTTGTTTTGGGGGTTCTTTGTCCTGGGGAATTGTCCGGGGCTAGTTGTCCCTAGGGGTAGTTGTTCCGGGGTAGTTGTCCTGGGGGAATTGTCCCCTCACGGGGTAAGTTGTCGCCAGGGAATTATCTGGGGGTAGTTTTTTGTCCTGGGGGGAATTGTCGCGAGAGGTAAGTTGTCTCTAGGGAATTGTCCCCTGGTAGTTGTCCTGGGGGAATTGTCCGGGGGTAGTTGTCCTAGGGGGGAATTGTCTGGGTAGTTGTCCTACGGGGTAGTTGTACTAGGGGGAACATTGTCCTCTCGGGGTTAGTTGTCCTGGGGAAATTTGTCCTAGGGGGAATTTGGTCCCTCCGGGGTAGTTGTCCTAGGGGTAAGTTGTCCGAGGGGTAGTTGTCCTAGGGGGAATTGTTCCCTGGGGGCAGTTGTCCTGGAGGGGAATTGTCCGGGGTAGTTGTCGCTAGGGGGAATTGTCCTGGGTAGTTGTCTAGGGTAGTTGTCCGGGGGGTAGTTGTTCCTAGGGGGGAATCTGTCCTCCGGGGTAGTTTGTCGACTTGGGGGTAGTTGTGCTAGGGGGGAATTGTCCTAGGGGATTGTGCCACGGGGTAGTGTCCTGGGGGGTAGTTGTCCTTAGGGGAATTGTCCAGGGGGAGATTGTCCTCCGGTTAGTTGTCCTTCGGGGTATGTCCTAGGGGGGTAATTGTCCCTAGGGGGAAATTGTCCTCGGGGATTGCCGGGTGGTAGTTGTCCGGGGGGTAATTGTCCACGGGTAACTGTAACGGACACAAATTTATCATGAGTACCTAATTAACAGCAGAGAAAATGTGAGAAAGCATTCCATTGGATGCCAGGGTTTCCTGCTAAACTGTGATTGGCCAGAGGGATTACAAAACAAGCCTTCTCCAAATACACACTGGCAACAGGTGCAAATCAAGGTCACCACAGCGGGGGTCTTGATTTGAATTACCGACACTGGTGGAATCAGCCAATCACAAACCTGGAATGCAAAAATATGGTCATATATTGCATCTTTCTGATATTTTGCTGGATCCTGACTGGTATTAAACATAAATAGCAAAACAAGTGGTATAGAGACAAAGCTGAATAGTTTGGTCTTTACAATGATGTAAAAATAAGGGAGAATCAACCAGATTTAGCTATCATTTGAGCCTGATAAAACAGAAAAGAAAATTCATTTTTGAATTATCTTTTTGACCTCAAATTTTATAATCTAATCAGTGATCAAATTAAAAGAAATACACATAGTCCATAAGTTTGAAGTGTCTTCTAATGTAGTCATACTCATTTCTTTATCCTACACCATTGTGATCATGAGTTATTGAATTTTAAAAAAGAAGTGTCTCAGCTCATTAAGTATGCAAAACACCTAGAGCAGTCTTGTGTGCTTTTATAAATTCCAGCTTTTTGCCTCATTATTCTAGCGCTGCGGTCTGACTGTATTAAATTCACAAGTGTTTGCTTTTAAAGGACAAAGTTCTTCAAAGGTACACCCATTTTGATAGGCAATTGTTCTCCATGATACCATGGACTCCCTATACTTGTGCATTTTTAAAGGAATTTGTGTCGGAAATGTTCTAGAACGTTAAAAATATATTGAACTCTGTAATATGTCGAGCACGTTTTAATGCATTATTGATTTGCCTTGACATATTTGATATATGTCAAAGTTTTCATTTTGATAACAATGCTCTTCTTCTAACGGCACATTATTTTCGCTGTATATCAGCTTGTTTCCCCAAAATGCCCTTCTCAAAGATAACATAGTAATACAAAAATCAGGTTTTATACTGAATTAAATTAACATAGTTATCAAACACAATTATGAAAATGAAAAAAAAAATCAAAAGTCTCGCTCTGTTGATTTGTAATAACAGGGTTTTTTTTGAACATCAGTGCTTTTCGCCTATTCCAAGTTGAATAAAAAGAAATGCACACTACAGACATACCGTACCTTATCCCATGCTTCCCTTTGATTTAACGACTGTGTCCCTTTTCTTTGTTATCAAATAACTACAGTCAAGTTCATTTACTGTTTAAAATGAAAACTTTTCAAAGTTCAAGACTGTGTTCTCATTTTGGTATTAAGTAACTAAGTTAAGTTCATTCACTGTTTGAACTGATAACTAATTTAAAGTTCAGTTCACGTCAGTTCTAACATGTTTTGTTCCATTAATGGTTTTATCCTTCCATGTCGAGCATGTAAAGGCTTTATTGACCCACACCACTGGTTATGTTTGATTTAACATAATGCGTTCCACTTATGGTTTTATCCTCCCATCTTGAGTTGTAAACTCTTGTTGTTCTGCACGTCCTTACAACCCGATTTCCATTCAGGTTGATGCATTGATGACCCTGTCAATCATCTGATAAAGCTTTTAATAACATTAATAAAGTCCAATCATATCGTACAAAATCCTCTATTGATTTTCTGTTAACACCAAACTTGGATATACAAGAGAGGAGTGAATGCAAAGCTCTAGTGCAGAAAGCAATGCAAACTTGGAACGGCTGAAAAGCACTGCTGTTACATAATGTATTCAAAACCAATGAAGCGAGACAATGAAATTCATACACATTAGACAATGAAAACGTACTTTCTAAATCTGAACATTAATTCAGATTGATACTTAATTTGGAATTAAGCATTCTATAAGATGTACATTTTGGGGGAACACGCTGTATGTAGGCCATACATTTCTTTTATGAACGCTTGAAATACATGTCAAACGTTTGCACTGAACTGGTACGCTTGTCTGTATTTTTATATATATTTTGGGGCTTATAATTCCGGATATTAACGCATGAAATTTATGTAAAACACCATCTACCAAGGTACTGTCTAATATAATGATAATTTTATATCATCTATATACATTCAACAGTCTCATCACTTCATAGCTTGCCATATCGCCATATATCCAACTTGACGAAAGACATATTTCACTTTACAGAGATCTTTGTATCACACAGTCATTCGGGACGTCTAAAAACTGTGAACTGGCTCATTGCATATGTGCTGGCTACGCCCTGAAGACTCTTTCACTAGTGTTTGCTATATTGGCAAAGATAAATTATGCCATCAATTTACAAGTGTTTGTTTGCAAAGGACAAAGTTCTTGATGAAGACGTACATACATATTAGCATGTGTACGCAATTGTGTACACCCGGTTTCTATGATTTCACATTTGTTGATAACAGTTGCATTTAGAATGGTGGCTGCTATATACTTGATCAATGGGGAAAATTATAATTTTCTCCATGTGTGTTTTTTAATAGCCCTGGTATGCATTCTATAAATGTATCTGAAAATCATAGCTCTGTGAATCACTTCAGATTTGAGAAATTGAATGAAAAACAGAAAAGTCGACGTGCTCCCTATTTCTTGGCCGATATGAAATACACAGTAGTGAAATCTACTCTCAAACGTAATGATTGTGGCTAGCTAAGCTACTATAGCTAATACTAACTAACATCTACTGTATACTACACTACTCTACTACTCACTAGACTACTCGTACTACTACTACTACTACTACTACTACTACTACTACTGAAAATGATGTTTTCCGATGTTTAGGGTATTGAATTATAATAGCAAGAAGACAGAAAGCATGGTTATCTCAAAGAATAAGGTAGCTCCAACAAGTAATTCTAAAGTAAGAGACAACGTCATCAATTAGGTATCCGCTTTCAATTACCGTGGCATACCATATCAGACAACTCCACATGTGTAGGTGAGATTAAAAGGAAAATTACACTAGCTAAATCAACCTTTTCGAAGTTGGGGAAAATCCTGAAAAAAGGACGCTAAGAATTTACACTCGGCTACGAGTAGGCTTCTTAGACCTTTTTATTACTTCTACCCCTTGCGGCTGTATGGAAGTGAAGCATAGTCAATAACATCAGACATGAGAAAGCGTTTGGAGAGTTGTGAAATGTAGTTCCTCACACGAATCATGAGGATTCCATGGATGGACAGAATAACAAACAATGATGTTTTAAGCAGAGCTGGAGTGGAGAGAAAGCCGATTATGGAGATAACAGATAGGCAAATGGGTTTCTTAAGACATGCAGTTACAAATAACTGTGTGAAAAATCCAACATTGACAGAAATGATAGAGGGAAAGAAGGAGAGAGGGAGAAAACGGATGAATGGAATGACCAGTCTGAAAGCATGAATTGCAGAAAGAGGTGCAGGTCAGCAGGAGGTGGAGCTGATTCATAAGGCAAAGAACACAGATTTGTGGCACGCCATGATCGTCTACGTCTCCGGATAATGCACTTCGAGAGGGGGGAGAGGGGGTAGGGGGTGATAATACCCACTAGCGTGGCCGGGGCGGAGGCAAATTGCCCTCTATTATACCTTTACTGAGTTTTGTCAGTACATTTGAAACTTTGTCGGTGCCAGAGTTTCGGATATGAATCAATAACATTTTATAAATACATTTCACGTATAGCCAATATTTGGTTACGTATTAGAGTTCCCATGGCAGTAGGTGTGAGGGAGAAAGGTGCATTCGAAACCTGATAATATAGATTTCTGATGGACTAAACCCTGCAGATTGAGGACAAGTACACTGTAAACAAACTCCCGTCGTGCTCTTGAGTCCGACGAGATTTAATTCGTCCTGCTGACGAATTTACTTCGTCCTGCTATTTTTGACATGCTGTACGAATTGAACAAAATTTTCTGTAGATGGCATAACGAATATTATTTCGTTATACGAAATAGTATTCGTCATGCCATCAACAGAAAATTCGTCCTGCACTTCATACCACAAATATTGCTTATCTGGACGATTTTTTTCATCACGCTCTCTTCTTTTCGTCATGCCCCTGCTCTCTGAGCATGCGCCCTTGATCTGATATCCCATAATGACATGCGAATCTGCCATGCTGACAAATTTACTTCGTCCTGCTATTTTGCTTCTCTCTGAGCATGCGCGCTCGATCTGATATCCCATAATAATATGCGAATCGGTCTCGACTGGACGATCAAGAAATCTTTGAAGATACCTGTGGAAATCACTGAAATAATGACTGCAGTGTCCTCATAGAAGAAACAGAACTGTGGAACACAGTCTTCGTGTCGTAGGCCCGGGTTGTAGGGTGAGTCTTACTTGATTTCATACTATAATTCTGTGTTTTCCAGCGCCAGGCTCGCGGTGCGTGTGCGAATGTTAATGCTATGTCGTTTGTGTTATACATGTAGCTAGTAGTGCATTGGTCCTAGGCAAAATGGCGGGAGCTGTGTGCGAAATCTTGTCCACTATAATATGCCACGCTGTTATTTATTTTAAAGGCTTGTTGGTTCAGATTGTACCCTAAACTTTCATTATCAATGTGATATTAATCAAATCGAATTCGTACGTAGTGGATCGGAAGGTCAGGTGGTGGTACCGACCGTGGAAATCGGCACTTTCGCTCAAGTGCATCGATTCTCGCAGCAACGACGACATGGCAAGCTACACGTACGTA
>JZLH01S0625835.1:39990-57682 GCA_001188425.1 Eucidaris tribuloides | reverse complement strand
ACTACCGGCGACAAATGCTACCGGTGACTTTTTGGCAATTGCAAAAATACAAAATTGAGCGAGAAACCTTAATTTACTCCTTCTCACAATCGCATTCTATGCTCAGATCATGCTTAGTCATACTAATCCAAGTCTCTGGAACTTTCTTGAAAAGCATTACAGATAAATGGTCACCGTTATGTTGCAAGAACAAGGTTAATGGTATTGTCATGGGATTGATGATTGGCATTGCTTAAAATGTAATCTTAGTTCAGCACAAGGTAAACTGTTCGTTGTTATTTTACCTCCTTTCGCTCTCCCTTTCATTGTTTAGTAGGCACTTTTTTGGTCTCGTTAGTACGTTACTCCTGATACTGAATATTGCATAGTTGTAATCTGTGTCACGTGATACTTCAATCTGGCCACATTTCCCCATCATTGTCTTCAACAATATTCTTTGTTGTTAGTGATTCAAATTCTGTACAAGCTTTTTTTTCAGGGCATTCCTCAATTCTGCATAGAGTATACTTATTTTCTCTTAATCGTTAAAGGCATTAACAGTGTCTTCCAGTTTAAAAAAATCTCAGCTATATGGTTCTGCCTGCTATTGGTGTCATTGATAAGTTCTCAAAATGAAGCCCAGAAAAAAATTGTGACACTAAACTTTCGTTAAGTGCTTTGAAAAAGCGAATATTGAGTAACCCAATTAACATTGCATGTTTTCCCCCATACACTGTCATTCTAAAATCTAAGTTCCAAGGTTATTCTCATATTTTAACGTACATTTGGCTCTGATAAAATAAAAAAGTTCTATGTCATATCCTATAAAAACAGTAACCCTTTATACTTCAGAAAGTAAGAACTTATTTCAGTATTTAAAAGGCCTTTTGTTTTCACTCCGTTCGCATTACTGTTCTGTGTTATGCAAAAGGTTACTGTTGTTATTCTGTAATTGCTTTGCTGATTTTGATCAATAAAAAAAAGTTTATTTCATCACACTATTTATTCCGTTTCAGACTTGAAGTAAAAATTATGCTTTCTTTCTGGAAATTATTACAAAATTACTACATACTAAACAGACTTAGGCCGTACGTAGGATTTTTTTCCCGGGAGTGGGGGGGGGGGGATATTATCTACAATCGTGGGAAAACGCAAGTGAGGGCGCGAAGCGTTGGATGGGGGAGGGGGCGTCCCCCTCCCACACCAGGATTTTTGCATTTTCGGAATTAACGTTGAGCAATCCGGTGAACTAACTGGGTATTTTTTTAATTTGGGTATTTTTTTTTAATCTAAATAATGCAAATCTAAGTGAAAAAATTTTTCGTAGTTGGCCTGAGAGCATTTGTCGCACCTTTATAGGAACTATTGTCGCCGGAGAAATTGTCGCCCCAGCAAATGTCGGCGGAGCAAATGTCACCTAAGCATTTGTCGCATCTTAGGAACTATTGTCGCCCCAGCAAATGTCGCTGGAGCATTTGTCGCCGGAGCAAATGTCGCCTAAGCATTTGTCGCACCGTAGGAACTATTGTCGCCGGAGCAAATGTTGTCGGAGCATTTGTCGCACCTTATGCGTTCCGGGATTCACGGCGCTAGGCTAGATGCGCATGTTGTCGCCGGAGCAAATGTCGCCGGAGCATTTGTCGTCGGAGCAAATATCGTCGGAGCAAATGTCGCCGGAGCAAATGTCGCCGGAGCATTTGTCGTCGGAGCAAATCTCGCCGGAGCATTTGTCGCGGAGCATTTGTCGCAATTTTCGGAGCAATTGTCGTCGGAGCATTTGTCGCCGGAGCATATGTCATGGAACCAGTAAATTACTTAATTCTAGAATGTACGTAGTTCAGCCTAAGTTGAGGACTACCCCCAATCATGCTATTTTCCTTTAACTCCTGAAAGAAATATTGAACGTTTATGCCTTTGGCCTTTGGGATTGGACAACCTTTCCCTCTTTGCACTCAACCCTACCCATTTGAAAGTAAGGTATTTGCCACCACAATGTCAAAAAAGGGATTTTTGCTGTCAAACAAAACAAATATCAATAAAATAAAAATAAAAAACAAAAAAGATCCAGAATGGGCAACCAAAGGAAGCTGTTGAGTCTGGAATGACAGAGATTAATGTGATGCTCTTGAGAAATTGAAGAATATGCATGGAATAGGTTTTGAGGGCTGAAAACTGCCCTCGTCACATGTATGTAGGCCTACCTGTATAATTATGTACATTATGTATGTAATGTAGGTCTACCTATCATTGTAATATTGATTTCACAACAAACATTGGTAGATCAAGTAAAAATGAAATGTGCATAAAACATTTGATAATAAAAATAGATACAAAAATTCTGAAACAATTTACAAAACGACAAGTGAATGATGTCACCCTTGAATGTATTGGTTATTAAAGTGGATTTTTGTGGGAAACATGTAATACAGTGTACATGTACATGTATGAGCCTGTTGCTCTATAATTGAACAGTAGCTACGATTTGTAAGTTTGTTTTGAACATTTGAATTTCCCCTTTTGGTGACTTCCTGAGTTATAGACATACATACATGCATGTACTAAAAATGAAACTAATGTAGGCTAAAAGTACAAATACATGTACAGTACAGTATGTGGTGCCAAACAAAGATTCTGCCAAAGTTGTTAAAACATTTAGTATTTTCTTTAATTGTCCTGTATTTTCTGAATGCACATCTATAGAGACAGTGATTTTACGGTTCAAAAAATGGTCTTTTCCGTTTCTGAAAACCTATAATTCCGTTTCAACCCAATCTAAAAATGGAAATTCCATTTTGTCATAGAAAATGTACGCAGCAAAAACATGAATTCTGTTTTGCAAAGTTAAATTCCATGAATTTTTACATGAAAAATACAAGAACCAAATGGATTTTCCGTTTAATTTACCGGTAAAACGGAAAATCACGGTCCCTACATCTATGTCTGGGTTTCCTTTCCCCTTTAATTTTTTATTTTTTTAAAATAATTGTATAATACCTACATATATGTACACGTATGTGCTGTGGTTGAGACCCCCATTTTCAGCCCTACAGTGTATATTTCAGTTCCAGAGCATCACAATTTCAGAAGCCACTGAAATTTTTTTGCTTTTTTAGCTCCAGAGCCCCCAAATTTGCTGTTTTTAGTACATGCTGTACCATCGCCTTTTTGGCCACTCCAGGCTACCATTCTTTAGTTTCACTTCTGATTTTTGCCCAGCTGCGCTGCTTATGCGATGCGGCCGGGCCAGAGGGTTGCACTTCCAGCACGGTGTGCCAGAATAGCGCCATGGTGCAGTACTACATGTACATGGAATATGATGTTTGGAGTCGGGGGGGGGGGGGGGGGGGTATCAAACATCATATTCCAAGGGCAGCAGGTAATGTTGGATTTCTTTCCAAAGAAGCAAGAGTTCTTTTTTTATTCAAAACTAATTATGCAAAGATAAAGATGCTGGTTTCTGTAGAATATTGGGTTGGGGGAGGGGGCTATTTTAAATGTTTATGTCAATTCTTAAAGATAAAGGCTAACATTGTAGAACTTCAGTTGAAAAAATTGTCAAACTTTGACCTACATAATAGTGCTTAAATTGAGAAATAAACATCCTAGCATGCAAAAGTTTGGAATGTTATGGTGCCACTGGCATGGTATGCATGGATAAACAAATTAGTGCTCCTCCTGAATATAAATTAGTCAGTAGTCTATGGGAGGAAATACATGTAGACAAGGTCTGGAGATGGTCACACTGGATTTTCACTTGTTTAACTTTAAAGTGTTATATAATCACTTTGAAGTACAGTTTTTCAGGGCTCCATTTTAGACCTTATCAAAGACACGTGGAGCATGGAGGATTATGCATCTCAGATATTTTAGACTGGTCAATGTTAAACTGTGGCTTTATATATGTCTAAAACAACCCTCAGCTTCTGCATATTCCTCATGCTGAACAGATTTTTTGGATTACTTGTACTGGATAATAGGAATAACATTTAAACTGATTTGAAAATGAGTAGTTATTTGATTTCCAGATTGCAATCTGTCTGAGTAATTATCCAAATATAACCCCCTTCAGACAGCCCAAATTCGCCGGCTCTGAGCCGGCTCTGCTACTCCTCCACTTTATGGTTTAAGCCGGCGAAAAGGAGTATTAACTCTTTACACGCGGTATTCGCATCCATGCACTCCCTGCAGCGTGCGGGATTCGCATTCACGCTCAAATTGTATTCACCCGAATTACACTGATTTTCCCAACACTAGCAGTAATCTCTTTGTATTGTTTACATTCCTCAAGTACGGAGGTATTATGTTAGATTCTTAAGGAACCAGAAAAATCGATAAATGCAATCAAGGCATCATGATACAATAGGACAAAGGATTAGACACAAGTTCACTTTAAAAAGTACTTAAAAGGTCAATTACAATTAGACGCGCTATTCACTTATAATCTCCTCATTCACTTCTTATTTGGTGACTCATCTCTTTCATTTACTTGTAAAATGTCAGGTTTTTTAGTGTAACTTGTGGTTTACCCTCTTGTATTATTTGAATGAAGTTGTATATTTTCTAAGCAGGAAACTTAGAACTACATGTATGTTGGTTACAATTAGCCATTACTTTACAAAATTCAGATGTATATTTCCAAACACCCTATATGCATTTAGAAGGTCCGTAAAATGTACTTCAACTTTGCTGTATTACATTTTTCCTGAAAACTTCGTTGGGCAAAGTTATTGCCAGTAGAAGTCAGTTACTTATTTCCTTTCCCAATTCTGAGCGCTCTTTGAAATAAACCCCGCACGCACGGGATACAGGGTCCCGCGCACAAAGAGTTAAGTACGCCCGCTCTGAGCCCGCTCTGAAACACCTCCGGAGGTGTTTCAGAGCCGGCGAAAAGTAGTAGCTGATACGCTTCACCTTCTGTCTGAATGAGTTAAGCCGTCTCTGCTACTCGTTGCGCAGTGATGCATGCAAAGTTCACCAACATCCGCGCCGAAAAACAAAGGACAATCACGCGTACAAATATACACTTCCTGTTGCGGTCTCGCAAGGTGAATAGTGACTCCACCTTTTTCGTTGCTGTGTGAATGGTTTAAGACGGCGAAAAGGCGTAGCTGCTACGCGAATTCTGTGCTATATGAAGGGGGTCATTGGAAGGTTTCAAGACCGCTCAGAGCCGCCGCAGCTACACCCTTTTCTGTCTGAATGTGGCTTAAGAGTTGAAGTTTTGTCAGCTGACATACTGTAAGGCACTAAGGCTTTACGGAAATTGTCTGCTGTCAGTATTAATTTTGGTCTACCATTGCTCTTGAGACTTTAATGGAATTTGAGGCATGTACATCTCTTTAGCCTATGCATGTACATGTATATTGAGCAACTTTGGAGTGTAGTGTTAACTTTTGCACAAATACTTTTTGTTGGAGAAAAGAGTTACATACAAAATTTGTGGATAAGAAAAGTATACCCATTCTAACAGTGTACTGTAATTTTCATTTCAGTGTTGTTAAAGGCATTGTATAACAATGTTTCCAGTTTTAAAAATCTGAGCTACATGATTCCCCATGCTATCAGTGTCTCTGATACAGTCTAAAAATGAATCCCTGAAAAAATTGCAGTTTAAAATGATCATTAAGTGCTTTAAAAATGTGAAAATCATTGAGAGACCATTCCAGCTTTCCCCCATACATGTAGACTGCTGTGTTGCAGAATTTCCTATAGGCCAAGAATAAATAATATGCCAATTTGTATCTGCACATATTGTACTAGTGACAGCATAACTGTCCAAACTTTTGTGTTGTAGGGTGCTTATTTTTCCATTCAAACACTGTCAGGAGTGTCAGATATGTCAGATAACACAGTTTGACAATTTTTTACACGGGTCTTTCACAGTGTTATATAACATCTTTAAGATTTGACGTGTTAGATTGAATCATGTGAAGTATATTTTACAATGTCATCAGATACTAGTACATGTATGTGGTACAGCGTAGGAAGTACACAGGGGCTGTGGTTGGGGGTGATTTAGCCCCCCAAATTAACAAAATAACCCGCAATTATCCTCATAGGGTTCAATGCATACACATGTAATGGCATCACTAAATCAGGCTTGAAAGTAGCCCCCCCCCCAAAAAAAATAAAATTTATTTCCTGCCCTGATACCAGCAAGGTTTTTCCCCATTTCACTTAAAAATCTGTTAGACATTGCTGGTAGACAGAATTGGTCATGAGAGTCATTATTCTATACCCAGGGCTGCCACTCAAAATTTTAATTTCCCCCTACACCGCATGCGTATTTTCCCCTATGAACACCACTTTTCCCCTAGGCCTCAACCCAATTTTTCCCTACGAACCTATGTTTTTCCCTACAAAAATCTACTTTTCCCCCACAAAGGTACGTTTTCCCCTACGTAGTAAATGCAATAGATTGATCACGATTTCTTTGCCGGAGATGGACATACATGTAACAGATATGTAAACAGAAATTCTTTGAAATCCTTTGGGGATTTAAGAATATTTCTGAAAATTTGTCAAAACCCCCTACTTTTCCCCTGTGTACGGATTTCATTTTCCCCATAGGTATCCCCTACAGCAGGAGTTCTCAAAAAGCGACGCGCGCGCACCACTTTTGGCGCAGCAGGCCTTCCGAAGTGGCGCATGGAAACCGCTTTAAAAACCATAATAAATTGTGTAATTTCTCTGAAATTATTTTTATGTTGTTTATAATAAGAGCCATTCTGGGCCTCTTAAAATACATGTACCTCATAGCTTCGGGGGATCTGCCCCCTCAACCCCCGCCATAGGCGGGCCCCTGGACCCCACGCCTTGACGCTGCACTCGCTTTGTGTGTTGGATAGTGGCGCAATACAAATTCTCGACAACAAATATGGCACCTCAACAATAATAATTGAGAACCCCTGCCCTACAACATAAATACAGTTGGCAAAAATCCTTATGGTAGGGGGTTTCCCCTACAAGTGGCAGCCTTGACTACAGTATACCCCTGTGTAATGTTTACAGTTGATTTTAAGTATGGCAATGTTCCTGTTTTTGAACACTCTATGATGGTCTTTTCCTGTCTCACCACAAACATGATGGGTAAATGAACAAATCCACCACCTCCTCCTCCTCCCCCCCCTTCAGTCACTGAACAAAGGTCACATCAGAACAGCCAGACCATTGCGTGTGATCTTTGCTCCACTGTACGATCATATTCTTAGAAGAGGAAGTTAAAAATGCTGAAATAATCCAAAATATTCTCGGGTACTTGGGGAGATCTGGTGGATGTGGTTAGGTTGGTTTTGGTAGATTGCATTTCTTATTCATTTCCTGAGCTGTCATGAAGTACAGTATGTGGACTACATGTACATGTACATGTATAGGGCCTACAGTACTATGTTTACTGGATGTTTACCGATGTGCTGAAAAGACCCATAGAATGCTAAGCACTAGTATACACAATGATAGTACACACATGTCAATTACAGTTTGTATGCACAAATATACATGTAGTAATGTGTTTAAAATCAAAACACAAAGATTCTCATATTGTGTTATTTTCAGTAGTAGATGTAGACATAGTGAAACAGATGGACTGTCAGACAGTTCTTGGCAAGTCAGACCACCCAAAATGATTGTGTTCAATAGTCTTGCCTGTGATGTAGTCATTTTTTTTTTGACAGCAACTCTTACCAAAAACATTAATTCATTGTGCCTTTAGCCCAATAATTCATCTATGTATGTACATGTAGGTTTGTCTAGTTTTAGAATGAAACTGAACTTTTCTAAAATTCAAAATTTGTCCCAGTCATGTAGATATCCCAATTAATTTTTCACCCTCCCCCCCCCCCAAAAAAAACCTAACTGTTTTAATAGAACAAGTGCTTTACATTGTGCTTTAAAGGTTAGTGACATCATTGGGAACACTTGAAAATGCCTCAAGAACCAAATGAGTTGAAATATATACCAACTATACACTAGTAGGAGTGGATCTCCCACCTGGGAGGATTTGTCTGTAATTTGTTTACTTAAGGAGAATCAAGCATAAACATAGGAGTATCTTAATTTTATACGGGGACGATAAAAATAAGCCCCATAGAGAGCCACACAGCAGGTTTCCATGCTACGAGTGATATTGACATTGTTTATTTTAGAATAAGTCAACGTTTGACAAAAAGATTTGTACAGTCGAATCCTTGCATAGTTTACTTGATTCTAGAGTAGTTTCAGCCCAAGTTGAGGACTACCCCCAATCATGTCATTTACCTTTAACAAGAATTTTGTTGCAATTAAATCACTCTGTCACAGTTTCACTGAGACTGAGTCACATTTCATTTTTGTCTATTTGAATGGAAGGTTACAAATTTATCTTTGAAGGATCTACAATTACTGATGATTGTCATTGTCATACCCAACGTTTGAACAAGGACCCTCCGGGGGTTTGAAGACCAACACAGACATAAAATGAAATTCTTGTTAACCATCTGCTCAGATGAAACATATGGGCAATTCCATGGTCAGTCACATACTCACATTACACTTTTATGTATCAAATCTGTAACTTTGTGGTATCAGTCTTACAAGAATGACTCTTTCTGTGAAGTTTACACATACTTTAACTTGACACCCAAAGCTTTACAATAACGCTATCAAAAATGTTGCTGGTGTTGTACTGTGAACGCCACAACAAGGTAAAAATCGGTCAGTCACATTACACAAATGGGACAAGGCAAAAAATCCATTTAATATTACAATTCACTAAACGCTTTTACCAGTTTTATTTTTTGCACCACATGACCTCGACATAGAAGTCTCAAATGAGCTATTTAGATTTGGTTAGCAACTGAAAGTATCTTTTGCGAAAAGAAAAACACTGGTCAGTCGCATTACGGTCAGTCGCATTACAGTTTGTCCGGTGTGACTCCGGAGGGTATTTCACCTAGGGTAATCGATTAAATATCATTATTGCTTCAAAAATACAGAAATGTGTCCATCCTTTTCCCTTGAGCAAAATTTTCGAGAGAAAAATATCGAAAGAAACTACTGTAGTTCGCATTTTAGTGATTTTTTTTTTGCCTCCAGTCCCACACATACAATTTTAATGATGGTTCCAGATCTTGAGGAAATCGACGAAAATGAAAAATAATTATTATTTACTGAATTTGAAAGACTTGTATTATTTATGAACATCCATCGCATTGAACTAGTGATAGGTCATATAATTAACATGAGAGAGAGATTTTAGTTTTTGATAAATGTCCTCATTTGCTTGGAATTGCCCATATAGTTGCTAGCAGGTTGGGGGAGGGGTAGGAGTTGAGGGAAAGGATGGTTAGGCATTGGGGTGACATGGCTTTTTGGTGGAGTGGCACAATTTATACATTCTTGCTTCTCTTTGCTTTCCTTTTCAGTACTAATGTACATGTACATGTATGTAAGTTTTGTTTTTTGTTAAATTATTTTAAGAGGGCATGTGTTTGCACACGATACACAAAAAGAAGAAAAATGTGACCCTCAGCCCCCAACCCCCATTGGATTTTGATAAAGTGATCACTGCATACGAGCCAAACATTTCCCATAGGGTTTCATTGAAATTTATGCCAATGTTAAATGGGTATAAAAAGTGTATTACAAATGATTACCCTTTTGCAGAGACCATTATTTAGATCTGTACTATCCATTGCACATGCTTGTAACCTACATGTAGTGTATTTTAGAGTGATGTGACAATTTTGTCAATGGTGGGAAAATTCATGGAAACTAATAACACTGTCCACAGGAAACAACGTCCTTGAGGGACAGCGAAAGTGACAAATTTAAAGGTCTTGTCTCAAAAACCCCGAGTTCATTTACTAGGGGTTGGATTGTCAGTGAGCTTGGTGCATATGCTCTTGAATGTTTGTAGTGAATTTAGGTAGTATATTTTGTAAAGTAATCTGTAAATCTGTTCAGATAAGGGTTGAATTTCCTATTGTCTGTGAAGCACCATTTTAAATCGTTTCAATACTTGACATTACGGTCAAGTTCCAGGAAATTACAGCAGTGAAAACAACCAAAAATTGGGTACATGTACGTTCAATAAATCAAACAAACGCTATACTGTGACAATTTTCTGTTCGTCTCACTTTGGCCTGTAGGATGTCCGGCATGTGATAAAGTTTGTGGTAATATTTCCTCTCCCGCTATCCTATTCCAAACAACCACGTCACAGACGTTGTGGAGTGATAACGGGGGGGTCGTTGGGGACTACAGGATGGGTATAATGTTTGGTGGTTATATGGTGCAGAAGTACTTTCTTTTGTGTTCAGGAAATTTTGAGTCAAACAACTGTGAAGAAATATGTGTCAAATGTTGATCATCGATCGTTGAATGATAGCTTGGTTGAAGTACATGTAGATGTGTGTCATTGTGTGTGTGGGTGCACATGATGTCCGTGACTGCATAAATATGTGGTGCATTTCCACCCATTTAACAAGTTACAATGTACTGTACAACAAGGTAGGTTGTGATTATTTATTAGTAAAATTAGTGAATGCTATTGATTTGAAAGGCATGACAGAGTTTGTAATTAGTCAGCCTTTTAATGTGAGTAGAGTAGGTTCGTCAATTTTTGTGATTGTACCCTTTATTTTCAGCTTCAGCTTGGCATGAGTGAATGCTTTGTTTTGTTGCCTAAATTGATTAAATAAATTAATCTAAAAAACAAATACACGTAATACCAGTTTGTCATTGTCTGTACTGGAGAGACAAAAGTATGGATGTACTTTATATTTTGCTAAGAGTTTTTATTTATTTTTTTTACTTTTATTAACATTCACATTCATTGCCTTACATTTTGCAATTGTAAATTGGACTTGGTCAATAAGTGTTTTTTTTTCATGTATTTGCTGCAAAGAGTTGATAATTTACTACAAGTATTAGAAGAGTATACCACAATTACCAAAAACATGTTAAACTTGATTTTTTTTCTTCCATTTTATTTACTTGTCTATTTAGATTCTACATGTAGGTGGATGATTGTTACCTATTGGACTATTGACTTCTTACCAGTGTGTTGAGACAGGGCGAACTCAAATGATGGTGTTCAATCACACTCCAACTTATGATCCGTGAATTGGAATAACTTTGGAATTTATGGTCAAAGACTGAAAACAAAACAGAGAAAACATCGGAACAGATAATCAAAAGCCTTTTTGGCTGCTGGAGAGAAGTTAGTGACTGTGTGCTTTCATCATAATGGGGAATGCACTGCGGAAGTTATTCGGCGGGGGAAGCCGACCTATGACAAAAGAAACTCGCTCTGCGTCAAACGGCAACACATCCTCCCCGCGACCCAGTACAGACTCTTCGGCATTACCGAGACCATCACCGGCACCAGGTAATTTTCTTCAATAATAATCACAAAGAAGTCACCCTACCCCTATGCGTAAACCATGTAGTTTTAAAAGCCACTTCTGCTGAGAAGCAGAAAGGAAAGTTTTGGACAGAACTTTTTTGACCCACAAAACAAATTCTGTAACAATTTTTTTCTTGGGAATTCCCAGAAAAACAAAAGAATTCTGAATGAAAAATTTGGGGCACAATGAAAGGAAAGCATACCTACATGTACATATACATAGTCATGTAAATGAATTTATGAAACTGACTGATATATGTATGTTGTACCTTAAAAAATTATTGCTTTAGTCATATGTACAGCAATTAAATTATCACACAATTATGAACAGCCAGACCCACAGACAGACAGACAGATGCACACACACACACACACACACACACACACACACACACACACACACACACACACACACACACACACACACACACACACACACACACACACACACACACACACACACACACACACACACACACACACACACACACACACACACACACACACTCACATCTCCATACTATCACTTGTACAGTAACAAGTACACTGCTGTTGCTGCAAGCTTACAATTAATTATTTTCACATGACTCACAGTGTCATTTTCATATTCGTGGTTACACCCACATATAATATACCAGGGCCAAATTCCCTGTATGATCATGAAAATAGACTTAAAAAAATTCATAGGATATCAAGACTATATTTAATAGGACTGATATAAATAACCTGTTGGATGAGTCAAGATTATAAATCTATAAAGGTACCAGCATGTATGAAATTACATCCTTATAATTTTCCATTATTATGTACATGTACATGTACCATCGCCGCACAAAGTGTTCGGTTCCAAGTGCAAGGTCCATTGTGTAAACTTTAGGGGTATTTTTAATGAAAATGTACGGGTCATCTGTTATTACTCACAGCTGAATGAGCTGTACTTTGACTCCTTTTGTAATGAGTCAACGTGTTGGCTAGACTGATGAGGAGGAGTATTGTAATCATCAAAATAGGCCTGTACACTACAACAAGCATCTAGAATGTACATATGGATGGCATTTCAAAGTGAGGGACAGTGATTTTGTGTTTGAAAAAAGGCCTTTTCCATTTCAACAAATTTGGAATTCCATTTCAACTTGCCTGAAAAATGGAAATTCTGCCTTGTTGCCATACATGAAAAAGTTACATTTCCATTTACAAAGAACTTAATACAAATATTATGTACATGTACATTGATTTTGGTGCCATTTGTGTGGCTTTTTGTCAACCTTTTCTAATATCTGCTATGAATTTCATGGGTTTTTTTTTTCAAAAAGTGAAACTTTTGAAGAAAATGTGGTTTTCTGTGATTTTCCGTTTGAAAACTAACTTTTCGTTTCAAGTGGTCATTTCCGGAAATTCTGTTCATTTTCCGCCATCGCGGATAATCTCTGTCCCTAGATGTGTAGTTTTGTATTTTTTGTGTGAGATGATTGGTTATAAAATATGCAACCAGTACAGGTAGTACATGTATTGGCAAACAAATTTTCCTTTTTGTCTGAATTGTGGTTCCACTTTGTTCATTATAGCTCACATAATAGATTTAACAAGGAAGTTGGCAGTGAAGAATAAGAATTGATTTCTGGTCCAAAGAGTAAAGAATTGATTTGTGGTTCAAAGTACACAAAATGATTGAATTCAGTCATGCATGATTGATTGTACAGGTGCACGGATTTATTTACCATGACTGTATAATTCATGTAGCATGTTATACAATGTACTTGAACTGTACCATAATGTACATGTATGTATGTACATGTAAGCCATGAAGCTGAAATATATCAGTTCACTTTTGGTTTTAAACAAATTCACCAAAATTTAAAAGTTGTTTTCACATTTTTTTCTTCATGTCTGGCATGATAATAACATATATAAAAATATTAATGAGAATTTTGTCTAGGATCAACCAATATAATTGATCTTTGTTTCATGAAAACTAGAGTGCCCACAGGCTTTATGAGAAGAGAAATGAGGGTGTATTTTTTAATTTTATTTTTTTTTACAAATGTGAAATACTAATTCTGAATAATCATATGCATCTGCTGATAAGCTCATTTTGGGTGTGGACATCATGAACACAATGTTTATTTGTAATCAGCCATGAGGTGCTACAAAGGGGAAATCCCTGCTGCTAGTAGACATTTACAGGTACATGAACTCGCTCTGTGGGGTATTATTTCACACATAGTTAGTTTCTTCCATGGAATGCAAATTATCACAGCAAACATAATTATCACAACAAACATAAGAAATAATATTGTGTGATAATAGAGTCAAACCTACTATACACGTAGTGGCCTAGTCTCTATGGCAGCCAACCTGCCTATAGTGGCCACTAAAATGATTCTTCTGAAAGACATATTTCATACATGTATACTGCACCATAGCAGTCACCTGTCACAGTTCTGTTTTTGTTGGGCGGCTTCTAGTAGAAAGGTTTCGTTGTACATGTACAGTTTGGCAAATCTAATGCTCCAATATATTTTAATGTTAACCCATTGGAGATGATTTGATTTCACTATAACACATGTTTTCCACAGACCCCAACACGACTTAACTCGTACTTAGTCTCCAATGGGTTGATAATATGAACAAACTAGTTGATATCAAGATATTTACATTTTACTACATGGTGTTTGTTGAATGGGATTGGTGCAAAATAAACTAGACTTTGCGTTGTGTACATCCTGGTAGGCCTGATAAAGACATTTAATATACAGTAAAGCTGTGATTCATATTTTTCCAAGGAACAATTTTTGAATAATGTTTGAAGTTGAAGTTCATCAGAATTGTGCAGGTTGAGGGTGATTAAAATATCCTCTATAAATGACTTATCATCTGCATTTAAAACTAACGTATAGTTCTGGTAAATTGGACATTGAACTTTTCATCAAGCAATTTGGAAAAATGAAAATGTATGTAGCATTTCGTGTACAGAATAAATTAAGGGTATAATTTACTTGTACAGAACAATTTATAATGATAATAAGAATTTTGCAGATCTTATAATCTTATTCATATTTGATCAACTTTTATCAAACTTTCACCAATGTATATCAGTGATATTTCTGTTTCTATTCAAAACAACTTATGAACCCGGAATTCCCCTTTAAATTCAGGCAGACTTTTGGTCTCATAAAGTCCCTCAAGAACTGGTTGTAACACCCCCTTTTAACAATGATTCATCCCTGTTTATGAATACTGTATTTTGAAGATTGAAGATTGAACCATTTGGCAATTAGGGTTGAAGTTTATCATGCAGTATATGTTCTGTTTTTTGATTAATTTTTTTTTTCTCTCTTTCTAGCAGTATCAACGTGGCGGCCTCAAAATGAGAGGACTTTCATGGCAATGTATGACTTTGAGGCAAGGAACGAGGGAGACCTGTCATTTAGAAAGGGAGATGTCCTCAGGATATTTGACTCAAGGTAATAGTTAGTGTTGTGTCGCAGAACACAGGTTTCAAAACTAAGGCCGCTCCAGAACACATTTCCGTAGGTTTTGTACCTGGACCAAGACCAAAACCCAAGACATCAGAAGAGGCTTCAAGGCCAGCCTTGGATAAAACATTGCTAATAAATAAAGATAGGATTGAGTACTTGCAGAAAAACAAAATTTTAATATCACCTCTACAACTACATGTAAGTCTACAAAGTTTACAACTTTCAAAATGATGTGAGCACATTCAGGAGGTGAATATTAAGCTCACTTTAATATCAGTTAAAAAGGAACTTTCGCATAAAATACAAATCAAGAAAAACAACAACCGGGGAGTTAAATTCCAAGTACTCTTGGTTAATAGGGAATCCAATATGTATTATATGGACTTCCCCAAAAAACAAAAATCTAGATTTACTGAATTCAGTCAATTCACACTGATGTCTGAGGAAAGTTCCACTTTAAAGTGTTAATCTCTAATCATATTTATTGAAAAGGTGCTGGAATTTTCGGACTCGAGTCCGAGTCCGGTCTCAAGTCCTACAACACTCACTGAAAACCATGACTTTGAGTGACCTTGGTATCCCATTTATTATCCTGATGGTATTGAAAGGAGATGCATGTTTATCCTACCAATATGCTCTGTTAGTTGTTTGGTATGGTTAAATTTGGTTGCATGTTTATACACAATTGTGTATTTTGCATGAATTGCACACTGTACAGTTATCTAATGCAACATACAATATATCATTTAAATAGGTTATGTTCCTTATGATTGTGCAAGTACTATATAAAAACATGTTGTGCAATAAAGACAATTTCTGGTAACCTCTTTGTGTATATAAAACTGTACCTGTGACTTAGGGTTGGTAATTTAAATTAAAGGCAAGGTTCACCCTGACATTAAGTTGGTTTTAATAAAAGCAGAACAATGAGAGAAAACAATAATTAATTGAAAGTTGGCGAAAATCCACACAAAAAGAATAACAGAGTTAGTGGAAGTTCAAAGTTTAAAGTTTGACGTCCACAATGCAAGCAGCCCCAAATGTTCAGTAAATAAATTCATAAATTGTACAATTTTAAAATGTCCACTGATTAAGAAGGTTTTCATAAGAGCAATGTATGAAATAATTTCTGATAAATAGTGAATGCACAGATAAAATCATATTCAAATTTCGAGAAAAATTGCACTTTATGAAATTTTATATCACAATGACATATGGCGAGCTGCCGCACTTGTGACGCAACAAATTTAAAAACTTTAAAAACCCATAACATGTTATCTTGGTGGATTCGCCAAACTTCATTTAATATGTTCTCTCCATGGTTCTGCTTTAAAAACCAACTTGATTCAGGGTGAACCTTGCCGTTTAATGACAATATAACATCAAATAACTCATGACATTTTCTAAAAAAAATCACCGCCGACCTTTTTGTGAGTGGCATTGAGTAAAACCTTTTTTTTTTTTGGGGGGGGGGGATCAATCTATGACGAACAGAAAAGTCGGGCAAAACATATAAGAACAGTTGAGATGACAAGACCTTGCCATTTGACACCTTTGAGGGCATATGAAGTGTTAATTATTATGGTAAATCTTTTAGGTTAAGAAAGTCAATTGTCCGTCTAAAAATCCAAATGCCATAATATCTAAAAATGGAACCACTGTGATTTAGATAAAGGACTAACACGCTGTTTTGGGGCTTTCCTGACCTGATAAAAGCATGAGAAAGTTAGTTTGGGGATTTTTTAGTTATTTGAGAAACTTATGCCCAAAAAGTCATAAACCACTCGCAAGATATAGTAGATTATCTGAATCTATAGTTTTTTTTTTAAATTAGATTAAATAAAATCTCACAGGGGATGGGGCGGGGGAGAGAGGGGCGGACCGCATGAATTTCCGACTAATTTATATTATAGCACCAAGCACCTCATCTGAAAGAGCAAACTCTGCTCTCCAGAATGAGGTAATACGCTCAAATAACCTTTAATCCACTACATGTATGATGCTGAAAGTAAAATATACCGAAAATACTCAGGGCGTTCCCCCCCCCCCCACCTCCCGAGGATATTCATATAAGTAAATAAAAAAAAAAAACAACTTAAAGACAAAAAAAGTATAGAGTATACCTCATACTGATAAGAGCCAGCTAACTCTTATCAGATAGAGACATTTTAAACACATCAACACTAAAGCCTTTTAACGCCTTGACATAAGAAAAATTAAAGTCAAATTACTCAGGGATACCCTCGAGATTTTTCATTAACTAATAAAAAAAAAACTAAAGACATTCAGAATCTATTATACCTACAAATAATTTTCTATTTTGATTTTGTCCATTTTGTTGGCACATGTGAGTGGTAGTGAGCATAGTGACCAAGCCACTGTGTGAAAAATTGAAATCTTTAGTTGTAATTTTCTTTCATAGTAACAAATACATTTAGCAGTATACATGTACCATATTTGTTTGAAACTGAAATTTTGAATGTAGGGGGCTACTACATGTATCCTCAATCAAAGCTTTTAAACAAAGAGTCTACTACGCCTGTATAGCATACATGTACCTCAATATTAACAATACTGTCTGCAAGTCTAGAATACAGTACATGCATGATTGAACATGGAATTGTTCTGAACAATTGAATTTAAATTTTTTATGGCTAGGAATCACTTGCTTGAACACGCTTTGAACATTTTGTCTGTGATCATTCAGTGGAAAAAATTCCAGTGTAAATGCACGTGCCAACTTGTATCGCGTGTTCAACTGAGGGCCCCATTTTTAGCTCACCTGAGCCAAAGGCTCAAGTGAGCTATTGCGATCGCTTTTTGTCCGTCGTCCGTCGTTCGTCGTTCG
>JZLH01S0625835.1:17276-32422 GCA_001188425.1 Eucidaris tribuloides | reverse complement strand
TACTTCTTCTTCTTCTCTTCATCTTCTTCTTTTTCTTCTTCTGGTCCTACTGGTCCTACCTTTCCTTTATTTTTTGTGAAGATACTGATTTTCCTATTATCCCGTAAAAATGTTTATTTTCCTACCTGTTCCTACTTTTTGTCCAAAAAAAACAATCTTTGCTCTAGGTTTAATATTTGTTTGGAGTTGAGTAGCCTTAACAGGTTGTTGAGAGTACTGTAACTATCATCATCACCTGTTTGTTAAGGAAAATTGTTTCTGGATTTCTCTTTTTTTGCCAATCTTAGACTTTTTTTCTACATATTCTGCATGTTTCCATATTCTTTAGTGTTACTTCTCCAATCAGTACATATAAATATCATACTTTCCTCTTCCTTTTATTGAATCCTACTTTTTTCCTCCTTTTTGGAGAATTTTGCTCTAAATTTTCTCCTACTTTTTCAACCAAACAGAGTTGAAGGTCTGTTCTTCTATTTCCTGTATTTCATCCTCTTCATTGTCTTTGTCTGTGTTTAGGGTTTGTTAAAACATGTATTAATTCAACAGTACTTCATACTGATTCAAATGTCAATCACTCATTTCCCTAATTACCTATACTTATTTCTGTTATAATTTGCTGATATTCATCTTCCTCTTGTTTTATATCCAGATGGTTCTTTGGGTCATGTTCTAGAAGTGAAGCCATCAAAAGGTTGCAGGTTCCAAACCTACCAAGGGGGACGTTTCTTGTACGAGAGAGTGAGACAAGAGCTGGTAAGATATATCTTGATGAGGAGCAATATGCAGTATTTGAATTATGTGGGCAGGAATGTTGCATGTATATGTAGTTGCACAGCTTTCACTTAATATTCCTAATCTGAATCTTGCAAATAATCATTTTGGGCATAATATATTTCTCGATTTCATTGAGGTAGTCTAAAAGAGGATGTAATTGATACAGTTTGATGTGTTATTCACGAAACTGACTTTTTAGCTCCAAGCTTTGTGAGAGGTAAATATTGATGTAAATCTGACATTATAGAATATTTTAGCTAATTTTCCCATCTTGGTGTGTGCAGATAAAGAACATAATTTTTGAAAAGTCATTTTTCAAAAAAAAAAAAAAAAATTGGTAAAAAGGTTTTGTCACCCCAGCGGAAATATGCATGTTTACTACAATATTATGGTTTCATTTGTTTTTAACATGAAACATATTCATGTTAAGGTAAATGACATGATTCGGGGTAGTCCTCAACCTGGGGTGGGACTATTCTAGAATCAAGTAAACTATGTAAGGATTCTACTGTGAAAATAGTGAAGTCAAAAGTTGACTCATTCTAAAATAACTTCCATCAGTATGCCTTGTGACAGACAAATCTGCTACATATAGCTTTCTATGGAATCTATTTATATTGGGGCTCGAGAAACAAAATGCTGGTATATTTATGCTTGATTCCACTTTAAGTAAACAAATTCAAGATAAATCCTTCCAGCTGGCATATCTGTTGATACATCTTTCAACGTGTTTGGTTCGAGAGGCATTTTCTATTCCTCCCAATCATATCACTGCCCCTTAATAACAAACTTTGAATTCATTTATCTAGTCTGTGTCTTGACATATGAGGTGTGACAAAAAAGAAACGAGACTGTGACAGCCTCGCCCATGACGCAATGTCAATCGACTCCCCGTCCATATGACTGTGTTGCCCAACATCTCAACATTCTGCTATAATATTGTTTATCTATCTCACTCTGTGCTCCTTCCTCGGGCTGTTAATTAAGTGGCACGCCCCAACTCCGCCCTTTCACGATACTAGTGGTTGCACAAACATGGAGCATGGAATCAATCTGCAGTTCCTGGTTCACTTGGGCGGGAGTCCAAATGAGTTTCTCGATCTTCTCCTGGAGGCTTATGGAGAAAATGCTATGTCGCGGGCAGAATCTTCTTCATAACACTCCTGGAGAAGCTCAAGACTGACACAGGAACTTCAGATTGATTCCCCGCTCCATGTTTGTGCCACTTCTCGTATCGTGACAGGGCGAAGTAGGGGTGTGCAACTCAACAGTCTGAGGAAGGAGCATGAGTGAGATAGGTGAACAACATTATAGCAGAATGTTGATGAGATGTTGGGCAACACAATAACATTGCGTCATGGGCGTAGCTGTCACAGTCTCGTTTCTTTTTTGTCACACCTCGTACATCTCTTCCACAAACGTTTATCCTTTTATTTTTCCTCAGGTACGTATGCATTGACGATACGAGAGACCAACGATGAAATTCCCCCAGTCGTCAAGAACTACAGAATTGACAAGACAAAAGATGGAAGTGAGCTGTTCTTCATCAATCCACAGAGAAAATTCAGTTCAGTGCAGGATGTCATCAAGTTTCATTCAAGTAAGTAAAATCTTAATGTTTTGGATTTTGTAGGACAGAGATTAAGATGAAGGGCTGCAACTCAAAATTTTCATTTCCCACTACGTATCATGCGTATTTTCCCCTACCAACACTACTTTTCTCCTACGCTCTAACAACCCATTTTCACCTACGAAAGCAAGTTTTCCCCTACAAAAATCCACTTTTTACATACAAAACAAAGTTTTCCTAACAAACTAACCTAAACAAATGCAAGAAATTTATGTTTATTAAGAAAGTTGACATTTACGGTTTACGTAATACAGTTTCTGCATCTGAGAAGCGACTAACTGGGACAATGGATTTACCCAATTAATGTCTACAGACGAATATGTACGGGAGTTCTTTGAAATCCTATGAGGATTCAAGAATATTTTTGAAAATTGTCAGAATAAACTTCAGACCCATCAAAACCTCCTACTTCCCCCTACGGAAGCCCATTCTCCCTATAGGTATCCCCTTCAACCTATGGGTGGCTAAAATGGTCTACGGTAGGGGGTTTTCCCCTACAAGTGGCATCCTTGTTAAGAATAGGTTACAGTGTTGTGAAAAACAATTTTTACAAAGGACGATAAGGATTAGCTGGATGAATGAAATAAGTGCAATGCTGAAGTGGAAAAGAAATATAGGTCATATACTTCACAAGGATGGTCAAGAGTGCCTTACCCTGACAGGAGAAATAGTGTGGAAGGATGATGTGGATGAGGAGTTTTGGCTGGAAGAGTAGGGAATTGGGTGCCCGCCTGTAAAGCTAATACAAAGAACTGAAGACAGAGTTGTAGCACTCTGTGATCAACAATGTCATGAGCTACAGCACTTAGAGAGAAAGAGAGGGAAGACAGAGAAAAACTATTGTTTACAGAGCGCTATTAACATTTGTCTGGCTCAAATTCCGGTGGCAGACCATGCGGGTCTTGGAAGGAAAGAATAAGATCAAGATATACGAATAATTGGTCTCATCCAGGTAGACACACATAAATGGAAAGCTTGAATAACAGCCATCAATGAAAATAAAATAGAATAAAATATTTCTGTATCTTGATTCCTGATTCTATTGATGCAAGTGAGTACAGCACAAAAAAAAATTGTGATATCAGCATTAAGATAAAGATAGCACATACAAAAAACAACAGGTGCAAAGGATATCTTAACTGTTAACGTGCCGAAGTCGTAGAACTGCACCAAATAATACACATTGAGTCCATAGAGGTTAAAATCCTCTGGCACGTTAAGACTTAAGGAACCACAAACAGATGACCAGAAACCAGTAGCTACTTTTTCACATTCAACTGTTTCAGCTGCAACATGTCTGTTAGCTACCGATAGTTCATTGACTTGAAATCATACTATATTTCAGACAGAGTCTGAATCCATCATATCTGTGCTTGCAGTAACACAAACGTGTTTACTTCATTTGTGTGTGTTCATGGAATTGTCATGACGGTACACTGTAGTTCAAATATTTCTACATCCCAAAGTCATGTATTCCCATTCATGACTCGATGTGATTCATATTTGAGGGTGGAACTCATTGTCATTAGACAAACCAATGTTTTGAATTTTTACTAATATATTGACAGGATTTTGAAAGTGAAAGAATGACTGGATGTATTTTAGCCACGAAGGTAGTATGTTGGAGGGTTACATGTAGGGTGCATGAATGAATCACTGTGGGAAGCATGTCACATATGGACTTGGGCATTGAATCCATGACCTCCACATTGTTAGAAAGACTTCTATCAGTAGACCACTGAGGTTACTCAAAAGATGGTGGTAGAATTAGTAGTGATACTCAGATAGCCCTATTTACATTGGAACTGGTAGTACAATGATCTCACAAAGAAAAAATAACTAATTTCTGGAAAAACATTTTTTTTTAAACTTTTATAAAGGGGTAAAACTGACAAATATCTAACAGATCATGCCACAATTTTGGTTTTCTGAATATTATTAAATATTGTGTGTTTGTTTTACTTGCTTTTATAACTATCAACATGTTTTTGAATTTATCATTATCAAAGAGCTATTACACACTCTTTGTCATTATCAAAGGAAATTGTAGAACATACATCTAGCTTTCAAATGATGTCACACTCATAAATCTGAAACCATGACAAAATATTTATCTTTTATTTTGACACAGCACGAAACAGTCTAAATTCTTGATCTTGCTGCATGAAAAGCAAAATGTCAAACTTCTGGGAAAATAGTAGACCTTCTAGTTTACAGGTGATTTAGAAAAGTTGATACCTCCTCTCAACAAAATGGAATGATGGGGATGATGATGATAATGATAATGATAATGATGGTGATAATGGTAATGATGATGATAATGGTAATGATGATGATTGATGGAAATAAAGATGATGATGATGATGATAATGATGCTGATGGTGACAGTGATGATGATGATGGATGGTAGTGATGATAATACGGACTGATAGTGATTATGGTGGTGACGATAATAATGATGGTGGTGGTGGTGGTAATGATGGTGAAAAATGACAATGGTAGTGATGATAGTGATGATTGATGTTAATGACATGGTAATAATGTTGATGATGATGACTATGATAGGGATTAAAATGATGATGATGGTGATGGTGGTGATAATGTTTATGATGATGATGATTGATGGGTTGATGATGGTGGTTATAATGATGATGATGATGATCGTGATGATAATGATGATTATGTTAATGATGATAGTAGCAGTGATGATGATAGTGGTAAGTGGTGGTGGTGATGATGATAAAGATAACCAGACAATGAAATTAATTCAGGACCGATGTTTAATGTAACTGGTATTCTTCTGGTCTCCTTACAGGTCAGTCAGGGGGACTGTGCAGCAGGTTGATGGGTCCATGCCCCCGTCAGACCCCCCTCACCAGGACGCTGGGTCACAAGGTATGGGAACTACAGAGGAATCAACTGAAGATGATCTCCAAGTTGGGACAGGGTCAGTTTGGAGCCGTTTGGAAAGGTGGGTCACATCAGGTGGTATCCAGAGATGACACATTTCAGGATTTAAACATAGTGTAAACAAACATGGAGGTTGCAACCTCCAGAATATAATAAGAACAAGTGCTTGATCTAGATTTAAAGATTGTGTTTATGATTTGCTCACTCCGAAATGAGCTCAGTCCAAGAAAGGGGCTAAAATCATTCATAACCTCTCACAAAACTTTCTGGCAGAAAAGTCAGTATAGTGAAAATGATAACCATCAAAAACTTTATTTTAATAAACCTGTCGTTACCATGCATTTATCTATTTGGATATATAAGACCGTTACACTAGGCTGCTGGCCAGATGGTATTCTTGTATCATTAAGTGAACACATATTCCCTGCTAAAAAAAGCTTGAACCAGGTCAGAAACATACATAAGTAAAGCTGGATCAGTGCCAAATGGCCTTAGCTTCACAGAAACAGGTGAATTCTTCACAATTTAAAAATCAGCATGTGAAACTACAGCCAGTGCCTTAAATTCAGGATATGCTTCATGTGCAACTTGACCAAATGGCCTCGGCCTATCAGTAATAATTTGTAAACTGGAGATCGTATGACCCCCAAATTTTGAACATCTTTCTTCCACTAGATCACTTCTGAACAAAAACGGTAACTTCTGCAATTGAAGAATTCTGTCTTTAACTAGATTAATATATGCAAGTTTGAACCTAACATCTTGAACCATGGCATTGCTCTCATTCTTGGATATTGAATCTACTTAACCATGACACTGCTGTCACTCATGGTAGTCAGGTAGTAGTGCCATTGCCCAGAAAACAGTAGGTTACAGACTAGTTCAAATCCAGTTGGGTTCTAAGTCATTAAAATCATATGAAGTAACAGTTTTTCCAGGTATCACTATGTAATATTGAGAACTTTCTTTCATGAAATTTGATTAGTTTATAAAAGAACTTTTGAAAAGCACTTTCTCAAAAGTTCTTTCCAGACTAACTTTCAAGTAATTTATTAGGAATTTACATGGTTATACCTGGATAAAATACAACTAATAGAACTAAATCACGTACTATATTAGAAACAAATTTAGGGTACCTGAGTAAGAATTAATGGGTGTACATGCGAAGAAAAGGAAATGTCCAAGTATGGTCACTGGAAAAGAAAAACTAACAGTGTGGTTTTGATGACAGTTGAAGGTGAAGTTCAAGGGAGATGTCATATTGCAAGACGCACTGCAGTTTAAATGGATTACATGAGGGATTGCCAAACTGATGATCTCAAGAATGCGAGAATTAAGGAGTGCAAGAGAGAGAGAGAGAGAAGCTGATGGCCCAATAGGGCAATTGTGTAGAGTAGACATACAACTTAACTTACATAATTCAGCAGTGACTTAAGGATAAAACTCAGTGGCATAATGAGCAAAATCGTTCGGGGAGACAAAAGGTGATGATTAATCAGAATAAATACATACATATTATACAAATATTCTGAAGCTAAGGCTTCAGAAAACCTTAAAATGCTATGCTCTGGAACTGCATCGCGGCGAAATATTCTGAAGCTAAGGCTTCAGAAAACCTCAAAATGCTATGCTCTGGAACTGCATCGCGGCCGAGCGAAAAATTAGAAACGAAACGGCGAATTTGGGGGTCTCTGGAACTGGAAAAATCAAAATTTTTCTGTGACTTCTGAAATTGAGATGCTCTGGAATGGAAATTTGGGCTGAAAATAGGGGTCTGAACTGGGAGGCACATACGTATCACACAATTATACTAAGTGCCCCCACCCCCCCCCCCCCCCCCCCCCCCCCCGGACCGCCGTCTGCTTCCGAAACGGAGAGAACAGTCCACATTGTACCGCAACTGACGAATTTGCTATGATTATGTACACAGCCCGCACAGGTCGCGTGCGGGCTGGCCCAGTAAGCAGCAGCCGTACGCGATGCGAGTCAAATTTCTTTTAATTTTCCGCATTTCAATGGACGATTCATGAAATCAGCAGTAATAATTCGAAGGGTTAGCTTGAAATCTTCATCACAACACCAATGAAATGTAAAAATAACATTGAAATCATAAAATAACAAAGAAGATAGCCTCTAAAATTGTTGTTTTGAGTGTCGCGGCGAGCTACACCGCCATTTTGTTTGGGTTATGAGCATGCGCAGTAGGCGCAGTGCTGCCCAGACAAAAATAGTGAAAAATATACGGAGTTTTGGCGAGAATTTTTTCATTTCTAGTGAAATTATTTTTGATTGCATGAGCATCAATCGACCAATTGCGTTTTAGAAAATGCTCATGAATATTCATAGAGGGATATAATGCAAAATATACATATACTCATGATACATGTACAGCCCAAATTAGTCCTCTCCCATCAGCCGTGACTTTGGGAGTTAGATCATCTTCCAACTCAAGTAGGGCTTCAGAGGTTATTGACAGTTGCCTTGATGGCAGTATATGGACACAACCACCGGTTGTCATATTGCCCTGTAGGAACTGTAGCTTTCTGACCGGCTTCTCACTGAATATTCACCAAAACTTCATGGTGCTTGCAACTTCTCAAAATGAAAATGTATAGCGACTGTAATTACCCTAGACAATTCAGAGTTCCGGAATACTTGAGACTCTCTGCTGCAGTGCAAGATTGAGTTTGTATGCACTGGAGATAAAGTGATTTTGGAAAATCTTACTTCATTTTTGCTGCGAGCCATGTGACGTCCTTCTCATATTGCTTGCCCCATCATACCCCTGTCCGATGAGATTCAGTTTCTTGATAGGGCTGCTAACTGTCACACATTGAGCGTGAAACTCACACATTTTGACCCTTTCCTATGCAAATATTTTGTTTGATTTTTCATGCATTAGTATACGATATATTCATGAGTTGTGATGATTGGGGCACGAATATTACACGACGCGCGAGAATAAGCAGGCTGGCAACTATTCAACAGGCGCGTAGCGGGCGTTGAATAAGTGGCAGTGGCGAATCTGCGCGGCGGAGTGTAATATTACGTGCCCAATGCATGAAGCAAAATCAATAAATTATTCGTTTTATACAACACGTTTATCCTTACAACCACTATTCAAGATTTTTCTTGATCTGACGTCCAGAACTGGGGTGGCAGTGACGGCGGCAAAGCCCCAAATGAAGGTAACATTTTGCAATGAGAATCAATTCAAACTTAGGAGCTACGTAATAACGTTAGGTTACTCGTTGCAGCTGCACTGCAAATGTCTTTAAACGGCGGTAATCGTAGCAGGCATTAACGTTACAACATCAAATCAAGTGGCGCTACGTGAGCGCGGTACAATTATTTACATAAATTTAATAGCTTATCCCGCCATCTTGTCACGTCAGAAGAACGCAAACCTTGGTTGCTAATTATTGGCAATGAAGAATTAATTTAAATTTGACGGCTAACAACGTACAACAGCTTGGCAATTCTTCGTAGACGAAATGTACGCGAGCGCTCACCCTAGCGCGGCCCGCAGCCCTGTTCCGGCGCTGTGAATGGGTCAGGCCAGAGCGGCGCGGCGTGCAAGCTCTCACGTGAAGGCTATTTAAGGCGCTGTCACTAGCACTCGCTTCGTCACAAAGGCATCGCTAGCGGGCTTTTTCAAGCGAGCGTGCCATTATATTTTTGGGAGCGCGTGCATTATACTTTTCTGGAGGCCGTGCATTGTACTTTTTGGAGCCGGGCATTATACTTTTTGGGAGCTAATGGCATGGCTGTCTTTTCATTGAGTTAAATAGGTATTTTCTAAGGAATGTCATGTGACATGTTGGCTTGCCATCACAATTCGAGATTTTTATGGTGTTTATTAATAATCATTGCTTTCGCACCGCCTCTGTTATATCTAATTGGTCTTATGGGAGTCTCATACATAATTCGATTCACTGAGATTTGGCAACTCCTGTCTAGAGGACAAGGGAAATTAGCATGTCAGGTGGTAAAAAGTCATAGAGCTTTTTGTCCACTTTGAGATGGAGTATCAAGAATCCTATAAATTCTCGCTTCGTGCATCCATTGACGCAATAACGAATGCTTATGGACACTGTCGCTTTCGGCTTAGCATCTGTGTCTTATTGAAATTATGCCTAATTAAAGTATTCCACGTTTTGGGCGTCTTGGCAATTGTTTCTGTTGCATTGGTCGCACAGGAACTTGACAGTTGGTTTTGTGTCAGCTGGAAAATATCATCTGAGTCGTGAGGCTTTTGTTTTTTTCATGTCTTTTAACCTACATCAGCCTGGGGCTTTTTTTTTGGCTATGCATATCTGGGGCGGGGCGATTCGCCCCCCCCTGAGATCTCGGCGTCGATCGCGGCGATCGCGCCGAAAATCGGCCACGCACGTTTACCCATCACGTAATCTACAAATGTAAGTTAATTAGCAGGAAGATTAATTTCATATCAATTAATTATGCTAATTTATGCCATAAATCATAATTAAGCGTAAATCACTAATTAAAGTCTAAGGCTCAAAACTGCTAATTTTTGTTGTCCTGGACACTCTTTTTAGCATTCTTAGCAAAGTTTACTTCAAAAAATCGGAATCAACATTGATTTCCTATGTTTTTATTGTTTTTTTTCAAATTATATTGTTTTCTTTGTTTTTTCAACCTTTTGTTTCTATTGTGTTTTTTGATGAAATTTGTCGGGCACTTTTGCGGTCCATAACATCACTAAAACTTAATTAATTTCACCATAAAAGTAAAATAATCATACATTTTATGATTGTGTCCTGAACCATTTGTATTGAATATGTACACAAAATCACGTTTTTGCGCGATTTTTGGGGTGACATGCTCAAGTACAAAATGTTACGTAACTTTGGGAATCGACGTACCCGACGTCGCAAATTTGGTCTCAAAGATGCGCAAGCTTCGAAGAGAATAAAGTCATGAAACGCCCGTGGCAACTGCTTCGCGGTCACGCGAGACATTTTGGCGCGACAACGTCTAGGGGGGGCGGATTTCCGCCGCCCCCCGCCTTTTTAGGGTTAAGGTGGGAATATTGTTGCATTTCGAGAACAGGAGTTCAAAGAAATTGCCCCTGTTCTTGTCATATATCATCTGGCAACTTTGGAACAATCTGCGACATGATTCATTATATCCTAATAGTTGGCACTGAAACAGGTGTGAGTAATTGCCTAGAGATATGCTTACCTTGTAAAAGCTTAAGACATGATCTTAGCATCAGAACCAAGTATTAATATCTGTTTTGTCCACTTCTCCTCTTCTGTTATCATATCATCCAGCGTATCTATGATGGTAAGGTAAGGTGCCGTTAAGCACGTTAGCGACCTGGCACAATGTCGCCGAAGCATTCCTAAACGAAGCAACGTGATGAATACAGCTGAGACATGATAAGCTCTGGTCAGACTTGTATGGTATCTGCTGCCAGAAAAGGTAAGTACATTAAAGGGAGAAGGCGCCGGCAACTAACAGGCATAAGTTAAGAAAACATTTGAGTTCTTGCCAACCAATCAGATCGCACGTACACATTGCTGAAACTGACCAAGCATGACCGGTGCATGCCACCTGACGTGTGTTAGTCACGCCGTAGTAATGTATGCACTGTTTGAATCGATAAGCTCCTCCCCCTATGACTGTTTCTGCAAGTTTTATCTTAAGATAAGGCTTGCAAAGACATAAAATAAACACAAATTAACTCATTTATAGGGCCTTGCCGAGTGTGAGTATCACACAGTACCCCTTATTTAGGCTGTCTTTATCACCATGTACCACAATTCTCACAATACTCACAATGTTATTTTTGTTCTTAACTTATGCCTGTTAGTTGCTGGCGCCTTCTCCCTTTAAAGGGAAAGGTCTAGATTGGAAGCAGTGCTCAATTTAGGAACAGTGTTCCCAGAATCAAGTATATTGATTAAAATTTCTACTCTGAAAATTTCATAGTCATACATTTCCTCATTTTCATACAATTATTATCAGATAATGCTGTATGGTGAAATGTGTTGTGTAGCTTTCTGTGAGATCAATTTCTATCAGGGCTGGAGATTAATTCAATACTAGTGGGTTTATGGTTGTTTCTCCTCAAGTAAACAAATTCAAAACAAATCGTTCTGGCATGAATATATACTCTTGAGGAGTGTAAATGTTTGTATATATGTTTCGACTCTTGAGGTATTTTGACTTATCCCAATCATGTCATTGTCTTTTTATCTTTCCTACTTAAGCGTCTGATTTAGGCATCATTTCAAATTTAAACCACGATTGTGAATGTGATGACACTGACATTTTTGTTTTCAGGGGGGCTTCATTTCAACAGAGACACTAATAATATGCATGATCATGTTACTCAGATTTTTTTACACAGGAGTTATTTGTTCAATGATGCATTTATTCTTTACAATATTTTATTTCCTTCTTGTTCCCCAGGAACCCATCTACATCATCACTGAGTTAGTCTGCAACGGGAGCCTCCTGGACTATCTGAGGGATGGTGATGGACGCTTCTTGGGATTGAGGGACCTAGTCGATATCGCTGCTCAGGTTGGGATGGAAATTTTCTTATTTTCTATCGATTATTTCTATTTTTGTTGGGCTTCTGAGGTGGAGCAAGACAAAGGGATCCATAGCATTCATCAGTCTGTTCTCTGCCACCCACCATCCTCCTGTAATGCTTATGAAACTTAAAAAAATTCACGACCATTTGCCCGTTTGCAACGAAACTTGGAAGGTAAATGCATTACAGAGTTATTTGGGGTTCAATGGTCATGTATATACATGTATGTCAAAGATTAAATAGGTTAGATGTTACAATTTACCATCCAGTTTTTATTGGGGTTAGTAAACTTTTAGCCATATGTCCAACTGTAATCAAACTTGGACGGTAGATGTGTTACAAGGACTTGAAAGTTATTTGGGGTCAAAGGTCATATGTTAAAATAAACTGTAGGTATGTACAAGGGTTGGTAACTGCTGTCATTAGCCTGTGATGGTAGATTCCCTGTAGGGATCTAAATATTACATTGGGTCAAAGGTCATGTAAGTAGTTCAGTGTAGTGTTGCACGACTTAGTCGCCAAAAGTCGGAGTCGCGACTATCGTCGAGGAGTTGTGACTCCAACTTTAGAAATGCAAGAATCGACTTCATGTAATCACATATGTATGCCATATAAACCAGTCAAAACATCATTGACAACGTGTGGGACTATGGCAAAAAGTCAATGTTTGAATGATAGTAATCACAGTTGAAAGTTGAATTTACTGAAATCATTGAAGGAAGTAACAGAACAATTTTTGTGTAGGCTATAATGTGCTTCCTTTTACCTATTGATCACCTCGTCAGAACTGAACATTGAGAGTCGGCAAATAGTCGGAGTCGCGACTTTTGACCAGCGACTAGTCGACTCCCAATAATCTTGGAGTCATGCAGCACTAGTTCAGTGATCAAATTAGGTCAAATTTATCTAATTTGCTATAATGATTGCACACAAATAGGGTGAGACACATTATGATTATTGCCTTATTTTCATTGTCTTTTATTATTCTGATCAGATTGCAAGCGGAATGAATTATCTGGAGAGTCAGGGCTACGTCCACAGGGATCTGGCTGCCAGGAATGTCTTGGTGGGTGAGAATAACGAAGCTAAGGTAGCTGATTTTGGATTGGCCAAACTGGTGCAAGATGACAACTATGTGGCCAGAAGAGGTAAGCTGATCAGTTGATTCAGATGTGATGTTTTATATAGAAATCTATTTACAAGAAGCTTCTTGTATAGTTCTTATTCTTTAATCTCAATACCAGATTTATGTAAGAATGCATGCTCTTAATTTCAACCAGAAAAAAAAACAAACATAACAAAAACACTTTTCCTCCGCTGCATAAAAGCTAGAGTAACATGAATTTGATTGCGTTAGTTCTTTAAGATAAATTACTCATGTGTTTGGAAATAAGACTTATTACAAGGAATACTGGAATCCAGGTTCAACCCCCCCCCCCCCCAAAGTCTGATATTTAACAACTTGCAAGTAACTTACAGTAGTTAATCACAAGTCAATTGTGATAGAAATAACGCATTGTTGTAAATACTAGTGAAATAATTTGTAAGACCAGTGGTAAATAAGATGCATCTGCATCTTTGAATATAGTTCTCCTGTATATGATTAAGAATAGGATAATTTAATAGAGAAGGGAGAGTAATTTTTGTGAATTCAGTAAAACCTGTCTATATTGGCCACATTACCCTCAGCAACAATAGGCTGCACAAAGACATGTTAGCAAACATGGGGGGGGGGGAGGAGCGTATCCTCTTAGTCCATGCATTTAACTCCCTCCACAATCTAGAAATCCGAGCGCCCAGTCTAATCATTAGGTACCAATTTTATAATGTCTCTTGGTATACCCGACCACGAGCCCGAATTCAAACCTGCAATCTCCTGGACCAGAATGACCTCTAACCACTGACCCAACTCGCCTGGTCTGTATATAATAACTACCTCCTAGTAAAGGCACATTTTTAGTTTCCTCGGGTGGTCCAATATAGACAGGTTTTCCTGAATTCACAAAAATTAACTCTCCTTTCTCTATTAAATATACCTATTCTTATCATATAAGGAGCCACTACAGTTGTCCCAGAAAAAAAGGAAACCTGATTTCAAAGGCAAAAATATCTATCATAATGAATTAGATTTCTTCATTAAATTAGGTATATTGTAAAGACATGTCCTCTTCATTTCATTGATACATAATTATAACTTCACGCGTTCACGGCATTATTGAATTAAAACAATGATATTAGTGGTCTACAAAAATTTCATTTGCAACCCGCATATTCCAATTTGAGTGCATTTTCATGTAGTAAAAGTAAATTATTTTTAAGAAACAAAAGCATGACATAACAAATTCATCATTTTTTCTTTTATTCTGACACCTCATCGTCTACAAAATTTAAGAACTGATATGCGTAGAAGCAAGTAGAATTAAAAATGCCTGTTTTGCGCTGATATATTGAAATGAATGCCCATTTTGATGAACTGAAGCGAGCATAAAGCAATAAGTTTCACGCACGGATTAACTTCGAACACAATATCTGCAATCGGGCACAAACATATGCGCCGAGTCCATTTCCAAGATAATTTTCTTGTTGCTGGCTACCAAATTCCCAAGGAAACAGGTTAATGAATGCATTTGAACATTTCTGAAAACAACATCGTTTCAAATTGTCTTTCTCACTGATACATCGCTTATTTGTTCACCAAATGTGGTATCATTATGAAAAAGATAAAATCGCTTTTCAATGATGTCCTTACAATGTCGAAGATATTCTGAATATATCAAGCATGACATTGAATTTCAAATTGCTCGTGCAAATGATTTCATGACAGTGTCCCATTCATATTGTCTTTGCTCACCATGCCGTGAATGGGAAATCTCTGTGATGGATCAGTTCAAGAAGAGAAAATATGCTTTCCACCATGAATGATTATCATTTTCATATTTGTTATGTGAGATTTAAAAATTATCATTCATCAATCTCGGTTCCTTTTTCTGACACTATAATATTCAAAATCATCGTTATTTACCACTGTCTTACAATTATTAACTAGTATTTCCAACAATGCATGATTCTATCACTAATGAAATTGGATTAACTACTGTAAGTTACTTGCTAGTTGTTAAATATCAGACTTGGGGTGGATTGAACCTGGATATCCAGTATTACCTTTAATAATCTATAATTTCAAACACAAGAGTAATTTATCTAAAGAAACTAATCGCAATCAAATCATAGTATACATTTCATAATAAAAATAATATCATTAAT
>JZLH01S0625835.1:0-12423 GCA_001188425.1 Eucidaris tribuloides | reverse complement strand
GTGGAATATCACCTTTGTGGAAGGTCTGCAGATACAAATCCCCATTTGTCCACCATCGAGGTGGAGTGAGACTAACAGATCCTTAATGGCGTCCGTCCATCCATCCATAACACATGAAACTTGAATGACCTTATGATCATGTGCCTTAATGTTACAGGGACCAAAATGTTAGTTTGGGGTCAAAGGTCACATGAGGTCAATTATTGAAATTTACCTGTAAGTTTGTACTGAGGTTGGTAGCTGTGCAACTAGCCCATGTATGACCAAACATGTGAGGGGATGCCCTATACGGACCTCGGTGATATGTTGGGGTGAAGGTCATGTAGGTACATGTAGGTCAAATGAGGTCAATTATGGCAGTCGACTACCCCCACAAGTTAAATTTCTGTGTAAAGTTTTTTTCTCAGTTCCAGTAGATTTGACTTATGCAAGGTTGTCTGTACTGCCTTAAGAAAGTACTTACTGTAATAAATTATGAATGCATTATAAATCAGAAATGCCACTTACGTGCCCTAATGAAATAATTCATAGGCTGAATTATGAAGCTTTAAAATCAAAGTCAAAGAAACACTTTTCACCTGAAATATTTGAACAGAGCTATATTTTGGTATGAAATTAATTGATATGAATGCAAATGACATAAATTGCATTTTTTTCTCTATTTGTATTTTTTGTTTTGTGTACTAATTATGAGCTGGCAGTTGTAAAAGGATAAAACAGCTGTAAACTCCATGTTTTGTTACATTGTAATTTGAAATCAGTGATCGTGGTAATCTTGGATTAGTGATAATACTGATTCTTATTTTACATCTCCGAATCTATGTTTTTACATGTATTTCAAGAGAATTATATGTCTGGTTTAAATATTCCCTTTGAAATTAATAGATTATTCCATCTGCACACCATTTTTACTTATTTGGCACTCACCATTTGTGGTTATGGGGCAACATCTCAGTTTGAGTACATGTGACATAATTATGTGGTAACTGGTAAAGTAAACCATTACGCAGGGACACAGGTTGAAACTTCAGAATAATATTTCTATGTTATTTTTTGTACTGAAACACAAGTTTCATGAAAGCTAATATATTTTCAAAAGGAATGTAACTAATATTGAGCATTTTGTTTCATTTGTTTAAAAAGATATATTCAAATTGGCTACTTATCAGGTATTTTTGAAAGGATTATAACAAATATATTAAGAAGTTACAACCATATTGTATATTTATTTGACGAATATTTAAGTGTATCATTGTGTGTACATAACACATTTTAATGAATTATCAATATAGTAACGTTTACTTTACTATAGCAGATAAAACATATATGCAGAAGATTATGATGTTAACAGAAAAATTTACTCGACATGAAGTAACTACATGTTGTAGCATTATTCCAAGTATCATCTTCATAAGAGCAAAATGTGGGGAATGGAATAGGTGTTCAAGATTGAATCCTGATTTTATTTATGTATAGAAAATACTAAATAACACTTCATGTGATGTACATAATATGTACATGTTGCTATATTATGTACTGTAGTTATCAAAATACCTTTGTATTGACTTGCATTATTTTCCATGATTTTGTTGCAGAAATGTTTTGCAGATATTGAATGTATCAGTTCAGCTTCAGACACCGTTTTAAGTTTTTCATATGGTTATAATTTAAAGGAAAGCCAACTCAGTAAAGTCTTGTTTATTCTGTCTTCAGTTTTGAAAGTGCACATTGAGGGCATTTTGATGGGACTCTGACAAAATAGGATATTATCACACAAATCACTTCTTTCAGTTTTTCATATGGTTATTATTTGAAGGACATCCAACACAATAAAGTTTTAGTTTAGTCCCTCTTTGATTTTGTGGGAGTCTGACAAGACATGATTTGATCGTATTAATCATGGTAACAAGAACTTTCTCTCATGTAGTATTGATTAAAAATCAGAATTTATTTTTTCATGCTTCTTCAGTAATAATCTTCGAATGCAATGCAGATTATTATAAAGATGAGATTACCGTGCAAATTGATGCTGAATTCTGAAAATGTCAGCACTCATTTCATATTTATTTTGTGTATATTTTTTGTCTGTGAAAAGTTCTTTAATTGAACTTGGATTAGCCTGTCGTGCCATACTCTAAAATTCTAAGCTTACTTAAATTCAGATATGGTGCACTTATGTCTACCCCATTCATTTGTCTTCTATCACGTTGTATGGCTTTCATTAGATGTGTGTTTGTGGTTATCAAAGAGAATCATATGGTTTTGAAGTATTATTGGTGGTAAAGTGTGAAGTATTTGATTTTTTCTAGTATGTTTGCAAAGTAATTTCTTCTTCAGAACAAGTGCTTTCACCAACAGGTAATATATACTGTCCTATGTTACTGTTTAATCAGTGTTTAGTTTATGTGGAAATTATCAGTTACTCAGAACATCAACTCGTTTCGTCAAATATTATTTTTTACTCGGCATACATCTGCATTTATATGTCTTGATTGTTGGAAATTTCTCATTATGAGGAAGAATTAAATTGTGTGACAGTTGCGCAGCTCATTTTTGTGTAATACAATTCATATGAAATTATTGGAGTCAATGATTCTTTTGTTGCGGGAAAAAAATAAACATTGCACAAAACGTGTGACATAAATTTTATAATTCACAAACCCTTAAAGTTATATAGTTCTGACAGCTCATTTCACAGAAGTATACAATAACTTGTCAAGACTGGGATGTAACTCATTGTATACATATTCTTATTTGTAGGGAATTTCTTACTTGTAATAAATAGGAGAACAAGAAAACAAAACACTTTAAAACACGCCAAGAAATATTCAACTTTCTTTCCATTTATGTACAGTCTTTATTTACATGCACAAAGCTATTTACAATCCAAACTAACACAAGCATAATAAAGCTAAGTGTGGTTGCGACATGGTATACAATTTAGTTTTCACATGATTTTATCACAAAGCTGTCAACGGACCAAGGTATCATTTATCTAGGACCAATGTCTTTCGACTACCTCCCTCCCCACACACCCTCCCTCCCCCCAAGTACATCCCCTCCCCACATACCCCTCCCTTCCCCCCCCCCCAAGTACATCCCCTCCCCATTCACCCCTTACCCACAACCCCCTCGCCATGCACACCCCCTTTCCATATTAGATGCAACAAGTTACAGACATGTCAACAATCTGTTGGAAATTTTTATATGTGTGAACAATTTCATGAGACTGTTGACTACATTTTTCTGTGCATGTAACTATGTTACTTGAAATGTAACATGTTTTCACTCTCTTGCAGTAATTTAAAACAGAGCATACATGATGTCTTGCAATTCTTTTCACCGCAGTAATGGTTGTGTGGTTGTTTTTCACTTCTTTTTTTTTTACACTGACAGTACTTAATCAACAAGTGGAAACATAAATTTGACATATAAGGGTCATGTTTACATTAACTAGCAAACATGAGGACAAAAAAGTACTTAGAAGAAGAATTTTATCACATTATACAATGTAGCATTTTGAGGCATTGACATGTATTTATGTCACTTTAGCAGTCAAGGTAAAAACAATGGTTGTTATTCATGTGAAGATGAAACTAAAGAAATAAAATGAAAGATACTTATGAGCTTTCCTGATAACTCCGCACAGGGTGTTAACAATGTATGAATCAAGTACTCAGATCATTATGTAAATTTTGCAAATATATTGAACAATTATTTGTTAGCTATGTATTTGTGTATGTATTTATTTGCATCCACAGATCTGTATTAAATATAATTTTTGTTGTGTGGGTATTATGTATTTTGAACAATTTTGATATGGTGATACTATATTATTATCTGTGTGTGTGTTTGTGTTTCAATGAAATGACAATGTGTTATACGTTTCAAATACTGAAGCAAACATATATCTCTTCACTTGATAATCCTTGTCTTAGCTCGGGTTTTAAAGATTTCGTCAAAGTTATCTTGCTAACTATACATTGTTACCAAAAATAAGTTAGGTGTTCAGCTTCCATTGTAAAGGATACCAAATTGCATACAGCTGTATTTAGTTTACTATTATCAAAACTTGCAAAGATAATGTAGTTTGGTCAGATATATTTGCAAATACTAGCATCATGTATGTCTTGAAGTCACAGCATCATGTAGTAGTAGTACCATGGTCTCAACCCAGTATGCAAAAGCAATTCAGCAGCACATAATATGATCAAGGTTACATCACCAGCATGTCTCACGGGAAAGTATACAAATAAATAAAATATTATCATTCTGTAAGAAACACAAGGAATAAAACAGGTAATTTTCATCAAATGAAAGATTACTTGAAACAAAGTGTTTTGGATTAGGTATATGAGAACCATATAGCAAACCACAATTGTGTCTTGCATGATATTCAACTCATTCTCGTATTTTATGAATAATGGTTATTTGGAAATATGTCAATTTAAACAAAGACAGAGAGGCATATATTTTTTTGACTGCCAAGATGTCTGGAAATGTCAATGTGGAAACTATTGAAAGTTTAATAAATCAAGAATTGTGTACGTACTGTCTAGAGTGTGTCTTTAACTAACAGAGTTGTAGCATTTGATGTATTTTAACCTGATGATGTGATGATGATGATAATGATGGTGAGGGTGGTGATGATGATGATGATGAAGGTGATGGTGATGATAATGAAGATGACGTTGATGATGAAGAACATGATAACAAAGATGATGAAGACGATGATGAAGGTGATAATGATAACAAATGTGGTGATGATGATGATGATGATGATGATGATGACAGAGATGATGATGATGATGCAGTACACTTGAACAACATGTGGTTCTATTTGAAACATTGTCACTTTTTACCCCACTGTAGTATGACATTGATATCCTGAATTATCATTAGGACGCTCAAGTTGCCAGATAAGTGATGGTGATGCTGACAGGGATGGTGGTAATGATCATGATGTTGATGATGATTGTGATGATGATGATGTTGACGACGGTGATAATGACGATGGTGAATGACGATGTTTATGAGGATAATGGTGATAACGATTATTAGGATGATAAGGATGATGCTGATGAGAGGGATAATGAAGATGCCTATTACGATGGTGATGATGATGAGGATTATGAAGATAAGATAACAATAAGATGACAATAATGGTGATGGTGGCCCAGGAATGGTGGTGCTATCGGTGATGATAATCTGCAGATAATACATCATAACAATATTTCATTCATCCCCACGTTTTCACATCGTCGTTGATCTCTGTAGCGGTTTATCAGGTTTCTCGTGTCGGTGTTTGTGTTTGTGTTTATGTTTACTCTTCTTCTTCTTGTGATGATGGCTCTTGCCCGGATCACTAACGAGCGACGATACGGAGCTGTCTCGTTGTAGCCCCCTGGGGGAGGGGGAGACTAGTGGCATCATCTTACTGATCCCGATGAAACTGTCTTGGGAACTCTCGGGGTCATCTAGTTCTCCTGAATATAAGAGGGATAAAAATAAAGTTTCTTATCATTAACAAAAATATCTTATATTTTTGTAATGTTAAATGTAAATAACATGATTGTGGGCAGTCCTCAACTTGGGGTTAAAGTATTCTACAATCAAGTAAATTATGCACAGATTCTGCTGCAAAAATTCTATGGTCAAATGTTGACGCATCTTAAAAGAACTACAACCAGTATCCATTGTGACAGACAAATTTGTTGTGTAGCTTTCTATGGGATTAATTTCTATCCATAATTTAATACTCGTAGGTTCATGCTTGATTCTCCGTAAGTAAACAAATTCAAGACAAATCCTTCCAGCCAAGGTTTACACTCCATTGGTAAATGCCCAAACTCATTTGCTTCTTGAGACAATATCAAGTGTTCCCATGCAATCATGTCATTAGCATTTAAAACATCTTATAATCAAATAACTTACAAGATTATATGAACTATTTTGCTGAAAACCAAATTATGTTTTTTGTTAAAATATTTTCAATATTTTACACAATGTTGTTGAGAAAAAGGAAATAAACTGAAAAGTGAAAAGTGAAAAGTACACTGTACCTGCTTCTAACGGGGAGGCCGGCGTCTCCTCCTTGACCTCTACGGGGTCAAGGTTAGGGGTCGGAGATTGAAGGTCAGTTTGAACATCAACTTCCTCACTGTCTAGTCTCTCCCTCTGTGTGGGTTCATGAAATAAGGAAGATGAATTTTATTTGATGTCCATTGATCACTGAAAAAAACACAAACTTTACTCTTTACAGGGAAAGTCCACCTTGACATCAAATCGATTTAAGAAGCGTATCAATGAAAGTTTGGCAAAAATCCACCAAACAATAACAGAGTTAAGAAGTTTCAAAGTTTTAATTTTGTGATGTCACATGGGAGAAGCTCCCCATTTGTCATGTAATAAGTTGCCTTTTTTTAATGGTTCATGATAATGATTTTTTTTTTTCACAGAAGCATGTATGAAATAATGTTTCTAATTACATATTGAATGTACAGGTAAAATCATTTTCAAAATTCTGAGAAAATGGCACTTTATAGAATTTATATTACATGATAAAAGGGGAGCTGCTTGCAGGTGACGTCACAAATTTACAACTTTTAAAATACATAACTCTGTAATTTTTTGAATTTTCGCCAAACCTTCATTAATAGGTTTCTCTTAGTTTTCTGTTTTCATTAAAATCAACTTGACATCAGGGTGGGCAAGGTTGTGTTCTTCAATTGCACAATAAATTGTTTTGCACAGATTTGATACAACTAATGGCAGGTACATAAAAATACACTGTTTAAAATATGGGAATCATATGTTGAAAATTTCATAAGTTTTAAAATATAAACGACAAATTAGGTAATTGCTCAAGTTGTATCTTGTATTGGTAGTCTAGGTTTCAGATATTGAACTGGATGTAGCTTCACCAACTAATTTGATTTTGGTACAGTCCAAACCTAGTGCAGACTGCTTGAAAATCATTCAACTCCACTGGTGTGAGTTTTTGACCTTATAAACTTTGATCAGCAGGTATTCAGACAGTTTTCACAACATGATACACGAATCACGTCTGGCAGTCAGACTAGTTTAATGGTTGTGTAAAATTTACATCAGTGCTTGCTGTTTGAATGGTATTAAGCATTTATTTTCACAAAATGTGACTTTTCAGCCCCAAGGCTTTTGTGAGAGGTGAAGATTTATGTGAATCTGTACATTGTAAAATTTGTTTGTACTTTACTGCGGACATATGGCACAGATCTAAACGAAGAAATACAATGTTGTCATTACTTCAAAAGTACATAATTGATGGGAATACAGAAGAAGGTGTTTATCCAGATAAGCCAGTACCTATGGCAGGCACACCCTAAATGATTTTCAACATATTAACTGCAAATTACTTTAGCTTATTTACTCTATGTGCTCATTTCAGGATGTGCAAATTATGAACACAATATCTAAATAAAATAAGATGACATGAAGTAAATGTCAAAGTTTGATCTCACCTTAACTTGAATGACTGGTTCCTCCGGGACAGGCGAGGGCTCCCTCTTGACTGACCTCGGTGACGACACACCCGGTGACGTGGAGTAGCTCCTGGGTGTTGCTGAGTTGTCATCCTCACTGTCAAAATCTACATGGGAATCCTCTTGAGACTCCTAATATTGGATTGAAGAAATACATGTATATAAATGAATTAATGAATCACTAAATAAATAAATGAAAGAATAAATAAATAAATATATATATATATATATATATATATATATATAATAAATTAATTTAAAAAATACATAAAGACAGAAAGGTAGAAAAAAGAGACAAGTTAATAGTTACATAAATAAAGAGAGAAAAGTAAAAAAAAAAAAAAGTAATGAGATAATTAAAGACTAAAAGGTAGAAAAAAAGGGAAGTAAATAAATAAATGAATAAATAAATAGAGAGAGAAAGGTAGAAAAAGAAAAGAAGTAATCAGATAAAGACTGAAAGGTAGAAAAAAAGAGAGAATTAAATAGATAAATAAATAGATAAATAAATAAATAAATATGAAATAAATAAATAGATAGATAGATAGATAGATAAATAAATAAATAAATTAATTAATTAATAAAAAGGGAAAGAAGGAAGAAATAAGGCAGTTCATTGTACATGTAGATGGAACAAATGATCACCATATATCTGTAAAAACGGGACAGTTTTTGTAGTAAGGCATTTGAAAGCAACCATACTTAACCCGTTGCCTACGAGATTCTGAAAATCCCATAGAGTTAACACAGGACACATCCGGTTCCCGTAGCCAACGGGTTAAAGTATGGACTGCACAGAGCTTTCACAATGAGCTTTCATGTTCTTTTTCATGTCTTCTCACAAAGATTGAAAGCGACCACAAAATTATTGTTGAAAAAAATGTTATTATTGCTCATAAATTCCGCTCCCCCCTCCTCGAAAAAAATATTAATTAAAAGAAAAATGTTCTGTCTGTGAAATACATACAAAATTTGATGCTACATAGTACATACCATTACATCCATCTCCTCTTCAAATTCAGGTTCATCTGGCATGATGGATGGATTCACCATGGTACTTCTCTCTTTCAGGTTGACTACGACACCCAACTGAAAACAAAATACATGTATGGTAGTAATTAATTGTTATTTTCAACAAGTTTAAAGGGGTATGTGACAGTGGGAAGGAGTGGACTTTGTCATAAATGTTTGAATTACAGTTAATTAATTTGAGAATGTTTATTTTCTTACAGAATTCTTTTAGAGGTGCTACCTAGTAAAAGCTGCAACTTTTAAGAAATTCTCATGAAGAAAATTAGCATCATTGCAACATCATTCTGTGAAGCAAATATGACAAGAATAAATTCTCCAGATTAAATTTTGTAAAGGCATCATTTAAATTTTTTTCCAATTTAAAAATATCTGATCTACGTGATCCTCATGCTACTAATATCTCTGACGAGGTCTGAAAATGAAGCCCTAAAAAATTGCAGTTCAAAACTATCACTAAGAGATTTTCAAAGTAAAAATCAATGAGTGACCATTCCCGTTTCCCTCATAGATTGCTGTGTTATAAAGATATTGCTCCCACGACAATATTTGATGTACCAATAATTATCCATACATATTTTGCTAGTGACAGAATAATTGTCTAAAGTTTTGTGAGTTAGGGTGTTTATTTGTCCATTCAAACACTATACATCAAAGCGTGATCTTTTTTGTTTTAAATGAGGTTTCCACAATCAAATTTAGTGTTTTTATCGTAAAAAAAAATGCTGAAATTTGTGAAGATTCATTCACAGTACCAATGGAGCAGGGAGAAAATTAAAATGTTCTTTTCGGGGGCTACTTTTCCAGTTTCAGAGCTTTCCAGATATTCTTTTGTATTGAAACCTATGGCAATTTGCTGGGGCTCTTTCACACATTTCGGGGGCTCTTTAACCAATTCAGGGGCGAAATCGCCCCGAGCCTCTGTGTATTTTTTTCCCTGCAATGGAGAGTTACAAGTCTGACATCACATGATGCCAATTCACACACATGAACTGTACCTGATCTCACGGACTTTACGGAAATTCTGTGAACTTTAAATTTCATAATTTTTTCACTCACTGATTTGATAAAATCTCTAGTATTCTTTTTTGTTTTATTTTTAGTGTATTTATTTTAACAAGATTCATTGAAATTCATCTCTTGTCCTTTGACAATCTCAAAGTTATTCATCATGCAATTGGCAACTTCAATCTACCTTGGTGAATACAGGTCACTAGATATGAAGGATGATAATGGAAAACATATAGGAGACAATCAAGAGTAGACTTACCTCTGGTACTGGTAGACATGTTGGTCTAGTTTTGCCATACAACGCAAAGAAGAAATCAACAACATCACACCGAGTCCTGGAGTCATGGGAGGTTCCACAGCTGGAAAGGAAAGGGTAACAAAAGAATTATTTAAAGCAGATATTCTCTTGAAAGAAGATATTCTCTTGAATCAGAATTTAGATAACGTTATAATGTAGCACGAGAGGCTGAAAAGTTTGAAAATTTGGGTGGAGATATGAATGAGGGATGTGTGATGTCATTTTCCTTACTCTTTATCATCACCACTAGCATTATTAACATCAGAACCACTAACATTATCATCACCATCACCATCACCATCACCATCACCATCACCACCACCATCACCACCACCACCACTGTCGCCGTTGCCGCCGCTGCCATCGCCATCGCTGTCACCATCACCATCACCATCACTATAGACATCATCATCACTATCACCATCACCATCACCATCACCACAACCACCATCCTCCTCCTCCTTCTCCTCCTCCTCATCATCATCATCATCTCCACCACCACCACCACCACCACCGTCACCACCACCATCACCACCATCACCACCATCACCACAACCATCATCATAATCACCACCACTATCATCATCCTCATCACTCTCACTCCCATCACACCTACCCATCACCATCATCAACAACTACATAACCATAATCATAATATTAACAATAAATTTCTCCATCTCACATGACACTAGTCAATCTGTTCTCCTCCCATCCACCCCTCTACTCACTTCATGTAGGACCACAGTCTCTCCACCAGTACTTCAGAGCTCAGGAAAGATTCCTCTTTGCATCTGAAGGGAGGATTGTTGATCATCATCCTCAGAAGCTTGTGCCTGTCCAAATAAAAATCATGTCAATAACAAAGAGGATTGATCATTAGTTTCTTTGGACCGTATAATATTGAGTGAAAAGTTTGAAACAAACTACGAGTAATAAATCTTACTGTACAGCTAAGTTGCCAAGATTAATAATTAGCCACTATTTCTCAATCACCAATTCATACTGACTACGACAGGACTTGAAATTCAGCAGTATCATCAGTTTTGAAAAGAAGGTTTAATACTGATTTCTTTTACGAGGATCCAGCTGATATTATCAAACAACTCCGATGGCACCCCTCCTCCCCCAAAATGATAAATAAACAAATATGCCATCAATTTCTAGCTGATGATTTTTTTCCCTGTATTAAAAAAAAACAATAACAATAATGATGCAGCCAGATTGGGTCTTGCCCAATTTGGACAAATCTAAATGCACAATGTTTGTTGGTTTCAATGAATATAGCAAAATCTGAAAATTTGAGTGTAAAAGCCATGAAGTGAGTGTTTACTTGACAGTATATCTAATGCAAAAAAAAAGTTCATCAAAATTCTCATACCTCAATTATATGACCTGTTTGATGGAAATTAGAGTTATAAATGCAGGTTATACATCATTAACCCTTTAGCCACTGAAGTCTCTGTAGAAAATGGCTTATGGTTCCCTGGAAGGTACAGCCATATTGCCCTCAATGGTGCACAAAAGATGGGCGTACAAAGGATACGAGAGCACATTTTACGGACGGGCGGTTTCAGGCGGTTTAGGGAGTAATACGCTGGGCGGTTTCGGGCGTTTCAGTGAACTACGGGCGTACAATGGATACTAAAGCGCATTTTACAGACGGGCGATTTCGGGCGGTTCAGATGCTAAAGGGTTAAAGAGCTTTTATGGTACGACTTATCAAATTTGTTTCTAGAACAACTACACTTTGGCAGCTAGCACCTTGACGATTCCCCCCCCCCCCGGGACCAATTAATCCCTAGGATATCTACCCCAAGATGATTACCCCCTAGGACAACTAACCCCTCCCCAGACAACTACCACCAAGATTACTACCCTCCTAGGTCAATTACATATACTGGGGGGGGGGGGTAGTTGTACTAGGGCATAATTATCCTAGGGGATAGTTGCCTATCCCCTGTCCTAGGGGATAGTTGCCTATCCCCTGTCCTAGGGGATAGTTGCCTATCCCATGTCCTAGGGGATAGTTGCCTATCCCCTTTCCTAGGGGGAATTGTCCCATGGGGTATGGTAATCATCCACGGTAATTTTACAGGTAGCATGGTGGGAAGGAGTTGAGTATAAGGACACTTAGCTTTCCAAGATTTATGTTAGCAAAAATGGTCATTTTTAAATGATCAATATTGGAATTTTTCATGAAAATTCAAGATTTATGGAAGGAAAAATATAAGCTGCATCAGCAGGATCTGTTTGTAACATGGCGTGATAATTCCCAGCACGTTTAATGCCATTCTAATATGAATGTCCCACATTTGCTCTGATAATTATTTCATGCACTAACCCTGACCTCAACCCTAACCCTAACTCAAACACTTACCCTAACCCTATTCTGAACTGGAAACTCAATGGCAACCCTAACCTTCACTCTTTTTCTTCTGAGATATTGCCATCGGTGCAACTGTTGCCGGAGCTAATGTTGGATCACCTCTTATACACCGCATCTGGATACACAACCCATCCGGTATTACAGCGCATCATGATTAATTGTCTGGGAGTAAGTTAACC
>JZLH01S0625819.1:45208-58346 GCA_001188425.1 Eucidaris tribuloides | reverse complement strand
ATTAAAAAGTCACCGAACTCCCTATTGTAAGTTAGAGTCTACTTACTTAGTCAAAAAAATACCAACAAAAACAAACAGTTTTTAGGACACTACTGTTCTTACCCAAGTGTACTGATGAAACCATTTACTGTGCCTTCCGCAAACAGCGACACAATGTCGCCATATTGCAGAAAACTAGCGGCCATTTCACCCATCCTGGTGGTCGATTTTATTAGATCCAGCTAGCCGCGTTCACGCACGAACGATGGTCGGCCAGCTACACACACCGCCGCCCACCCACTGCACTGGCACACAGTCACTGCTGCTAATGTACCGGGATATCTTCGGCGATGCAACATGTAGCTACATCCGGAAACAGCGACCGAGACCTCGAGTCGTGATCTACGTTAGGCAAGGCACAAAAACGTCGTAGCATTCCAATTTAAGAAGGTCCATTCACATGATCATCTCGAAGAAACTCTGCATTTTAAGCACTCTTAATACTAATTGGTCTCCAAGAGTTTACTACGTGTGATTTCCGAAATTATTGTACGGTACCTGAACGTAATAATTAATATTGTTTCTCGGATTCGGTCAAACCTGTTACACATTATCTACCAGTCAACGAGAGATGGCGCACTGCTTTTTCCTCATAGAGATCTATCTCTATGTTTTTCCTCAAAATCCACTGGGAACTCAACTGTATTACTACACGCCCTCTGCTTTTTACTGTCTTCACGTATTTCGTCTATTTTGGTGCAAAAATGACAAATGAACGAATGAATGACTCTATTTTCGTAAGAACATCGTAAACAATGTTTACAATATTACTTTTACAAAATTGATAATGTATTGTACATCAATTGAATATTCACGGATAGAATAAATTTTACACAAATCAATTAAATAGTTATAATTTGATGAAAGGTAGTCAGAAGAGGGGGAACAGGGAACTGCTTGGGAAAGGGGAAGCGGGGAACTGTTTTATACTCTTCCTATTTAAAAAAAAAAAAATAACACCATGAACAACACAGAATATAGAAAACGAAGACAAAAACAATCACAAAAAAAACGACAAACAACAAAATAAACATGATTTAGGTAGGAATGTATCACCTGCAATCAATAATAAAATATTATGAATAGAAAAAAGAAACATATCGATCAATTTTTTTTTTAATTTGCGAGAGAAAGTCTCAAGAGGAGCCACTATATAGCCACTCAGGAATTATTCCAAATCTGAATTGCATACGAGAAAACATATTTTGTACTAAAACTAAAAATGTTCCAGTACATTGAACATTGAACAAAATAATGAATTGCTTTCATAAATATACGTGAGATATTTTTAAAAGGTTAATTAATATATATTTCTAGTGAATTTTCTTGTGTGGAAAGGCTTTATGTAGGCTACACGGCATACATTATCTGAAAGGAAGACGGATGATACAAGTCCATTGTAGGTCCAAGGAATGAGTAGTCATTAAAAGCTTTGGGCCCTCCATGAGGATGGGCTAATATACTATAGAAATGGAAATGTGGAATAGTAGTAGTAGTAGTAGTAGTAGTAGTAGTAGTAGTAGTAGTAGTAGTAGTAGTAGTAGTAGTAGTAGTAGTAGTAGTAGTAGTAGTAGTAGTAGTACGAGTAGTAATGGTAGTATAATAGTAGTGAATGGTGAGTATTCAGTAGTAGTATTAAATAGTAGTAGCAGTAGTAGAAAGTAGCCAGGTCGATTACCGTAGTTGTATAGTATTTAGTAATAGTAGTAGTAGTAGTAGTAGTAGTAGTAGTAGTAGTAGTAGTAGTAGTAGTAGTAGTAGTAGTAGTAGTAGTAGTAGTAGTAGTAGTAGTAGTAGTAGTATAGTAGTAGTAGTTAGAGTTAGTAGTAGTAGTAGTAGTAGTAGTACGAGTACGTAGAGTTAGACGTCGAGTTGTAGTAGTAGTAGTAGTAGTAGTAGTAGTAGTAGTAGTAGTAGTAGTAGTAGTAGTAGTAGTAGTAGTAGTAGTAGTAGTAGTAGTAGTAGTAGTAGTAGTAGTAGTAGTAGTAGTAGTAGTAGTAGTGGTAGTAGTAGTAGTAGTAGTAGCAGTAGTAGAAGTAGTAGTAGTAACAGTAGCAATAGTATCAGTGGTAGTGATGGGAGTCGAAGCCCCGCCTGGTCAACAAAACTATACACTTGATTATGTTATCAGATAAATTGATTATGTTATCAGATATATGGTCAAAGGTCACATATGGGTCATTCAGGTTCATATTGTACAACATATGCATTTGTGTGTTTCCTTCATTGTTACATTGTATGTGTATTTTCCTGGTTTTAAATAAAGGTTGTCCATGAATATTAGACAGATTTAGAGTTAACATACTATGCTGGGCATCACGAGGGCATTTGTATCACAGGGACTTAAATGCGGCCCCGGGAAGGGGGGGGGGGAGGAGGGTCAAATCCCATGCAGCAAATGGTTTTCTGTAGATAGTAAAAATCCACAGACCATGGTAAACACAAATTCCAGACCTTGGGAGTTCCCCTGAATGTAATATGTTTAATTGGTTTAAAGAAATTACGCTTATAACAGATCAAATATAAATCGTGACAACTATACAAATTAAAACAAACCAAATCAAAACAAAAATAAAATAACAAGCAGGACAGTCAGAAAGGGACCGAAGAACTCCAAAACCCTCCGCCAGCTACCCCACTAACAAGCCAGCCGGACGGCCGTTTAGTCCAGCGTTCAATCCATTCACACACACACCATCATCCAAGACCCATTTCACCATTATGTAGTGGAGGTTGCATGAAGTTTAAAGGTAGGGAATCTCATTTGCAACCCTCCCATAACACAGCAAAACTTTATCCATGCCCTTATGCTATTGGTAAAGGACTTGCCTGCAAAATCTGAAGATTAGATATTGCCTAGATTTCGTAAAATGTGCAAAAAACAATAATTGTGCAGTGTATGTTCTAGGCACACTGTTCCAAATCTCACTTAGGCATCATGGACCTGCAATGTCAACTGGTATTATCAGGCTAATTACAGTACCAGATGGTTGTGCTAGCAGGTGTCAGGTTGGAATGCCAGGTCATCTACATGTAAACCTTTTGCACACAAGCATGTAAAGCACACGCACTGCCTGAAAATAGACTAGTGCTACTTGTAGAATATTTGTCTCGCGAGACAAAAAATCAAATCGAAGTCAAATGTTCACTATAATTTCTCTAAAACTGAGTTTCTAGCTCCTACACCTGTACACTTTTCTGCAGGTCCTTAGATGGTATGTTCTTCTATATTCCAGTGTATTTACACCATGTTAATTTGTAGGCATGCAAAAGAGATGATTATACATTCAAGACGCTATATAACACTATGGAAGACCCGTTTAAAAAAAATTGTCGCACTTTGCTATCTGACACATTTGACAGTGTTTGAATGGACAAATAAACACTATAGAACACAAAAGTTTGGACAGTTATGCTGTCACTAGTAAAATATGTGCAGATACAAATTGGCACATTAACTATTCTCAGCCGACAGGAAATTCTGCGCCACAGCAGTCTATGCGGTAAAGCTGGAATGGTCTCTCAATGATTTTCACTTTTTCAAAGCACTTAATGATGTGCAGAATAGATTTGCTGTTCATCTCTGTATCACTTAATGATGGTTTTAAACTGCATTTTTTTTTCAGGGCTTGCAGTTTTAGACCGTATCAGAGACACAGGTAGCATGGCGAATCGTGTACCTCACATTTTTTTAAACTGGAAATATTGTTATATAATGCTTTTTATGAGCACGTGTAACTACACCCACGACACACCCACGACGCACCCACCTTATGCCCCCAGACCAAAGATGTTAGCAGTGCACGTTGTGATAGACCCATCTAAAAGTCCTGCTTATTCCAGAATTAAATAGCCACCGACTTATTTTTAGACATTTTTCATTATCTTTTTCTTATATTTATATAGTTGTACTTACGTAGGTCATTAGCGTGTTATAATTTGAATCTTATCTTTGAGGTGAAGACGCTATCTGTGATATAATATTTCATTTTCATAATGAGTAACAATCACATCGGGTTTTGCAAACATCGCTCTCGTGGCCGGTGGTAACATCTCCTTACAACTCGTGTCTCAGTCGGACTTTATCCCATTACGAAGCCGGTAAACACATAAATTAGTTTCTTAGCTAATAGACAATTACCATATCTATTAACCAGGCGGACGGTACACCGTGGTAAACACTCATTAACAGTTAACACTGATAGTTATCACGGGCAAACGTCATTGCGATCTGCCACTGAACACTACGAAACTTATCACACCATTCTCAAAAATCCACATCAGAGATGGAGTTCGACTGGAATACACTGGCGATTCTTTGTTCGGTAGCGGTAAGTATTTCATTTATTTCAGATTTTATCTGCAAAATTGTACGTTTATAAGACTGTCTCTGAAATGTTTGATAGTAAATACTGTAAATTAGTTCGTATGAACGGAATAACCTCCCAAGGCAAAGAAGCAAAAATATATCTTTTCTACCATTTCAAATATCACAGTCTGTTCCAAAAAATATACATTGAAAATTTAAGTAGCATGCAGCTGTGTTTCATATGTAATTATGTAATTATTATGTATGGAATAAGACGTATTCACAACGACCCATACTATACATGTATATCACGTTTACATGGCATGATAGAAACCTTTCATAGTTCATGCAATTTATGGGAGTTTCTTCTTGAATTTGATTCATTCCCAGTGCCTTATTTTTGTTTCAGTTTCAGTTTATTTGTTTCTGCAACTTTGTTTTTCACAAATTATACAAAATGTGAATTTTGTTACTGTAACAAAAATCAAACTTTTCAAGATATACACATAGAAATATTACGTTTTCAAAACGATTTATGTATACACTCATGCTATTTTGTTGAGTGTTAAGTTCTTTCTCCTATATCGTCCAAAATTTTCAAGACAAGTGTTTATTTCACAAAAACGCAGTATGTGAAGCAATTTTTGGATTTCATGAGATGACTAAAGTAAAAACTAAAATACGTTTGAGCGCAATAACAATTATATATCTATTTTTTTTAAATCCCCCCAAATCATGAAAAAGTATTAAATTAAAGTAATTTAAAAAAAAACACAGAAAACGGATAAATTTTGATCTTATGTCACTTATCACTAAATTAAATAGTGTCTGTTACAACGTCTAATAACGCTCGTAATCACGCACAGTGACTGCAACAACAAAATACTGCCATTTTATAAACAAGGTTTAGTCGTCGCGTCGGGGACGCTAGCAAAATGTAAAATTCCTAAAATACTTAGATTATAATTGTTTCACCTGGGGTGAGCAAATATTAATCCCAGACGTACCGTTCAGGGAAAAACGGCAACTTCTAAAATGTCTCTAAAGTATTCCATAATTATGAGCATGAGTGTATCATTTGACTTATTTAGTATAATACAACGAACAATTGATACATAATTTTGCATTGCATCATCTGTAAATAATATTTTTGTAACGGAATACTTGCAGGGATCGTCACAGTTAGTGTTTGACTTTCTGCTGTAACAGACCCTCAGATAAGTTTAAAATTAATGTGCTGGGACAGAACCGGGAAAAGTGGGAACAAAACGGCGCAGGGCTCTTGTGTGAGAGTAATTTCTTGATTCCTAATTAAAGTTTTTACATTTTCATAGGCGCCTAAAATCCAAGAGGCAAAACATATATGATCTCGTGGCAATTTAAACATCATTACCGGAAATCTGACAATCTGAGATCATTATCTTAAAACGTGTTTCACCTGGAGAGTTTCTTAATGCTTAAATATTTAATTTGAATAATCCAGACATAAACAAGTTTAGAACTCGATGTCTAACATTGACGATAATCACTGGACAAGAACTCTGCCAGCTGAATGTGAAGTTTAGATGCACCTTCTGTTAACTGAAATCAAATCATGTAAATCGTTTATTAACATACCGTACAAAATGTGATTGTTGTTGTCAAATATTGTTTTACAGTACAAAGTTATATGACATCAATTCAACTAAGATTTAATTTGGCGTTATGTAGATGGTGTTGCCAGCAGTAGTAATGAACGTGTGATTGGTGAAGATGATGGTGTGGGTTTTACTGTTAGTGTTGGTTTTGCTAGTGTTGGTGGTGTTGGTGTTTGTGGTGTTGGTGTTTGTGTTGGTGGTTTGGTATTGATGTTGGTATCAGTGTTAGCGTTCGTGGTGTTGGTGTTAGTGTTAGTGTTGATGTTGGTACTGGTGGTGGTGTTGTGGTGTTGATGGTATTGGTATCGGTGTTGGTGTTGGTGGTTTGTTGTTGCTATTGGTGTAGTTGCTGTTTGTTGTTGGTGGTGGTGTTAGTATTGGTGTTGGCGTTGGTGTTGATGGTGTTTGTGTTATTGGTGTTGGCGGTTTGGTGTTGTGTTGATGTTTTGATGTTGGTGGTATTGGTGGTATTGGTGGTGGTGGTGATGTTGGTGGAAAAAGAGGTAAATTATATCAAAGGGTTTCGTATTTATTCTCTTTTATAGATGATCGTTACTGTTCGGTCAGTATCAGGTCAAGCGTGCCGCGGGCTCAGTGCTGACGTGAAATGCACGGTGAGTAATATGACAATATGTCTGCAACTTCACAGCTTATGCTCTTCTATTTTCGGTAACATCATCATCATCATCATCGCCATCGTCGTCGTCATCATCATCATCATCATCATCATCATCATCATCATCATCATCATCATCATCATCATCATCATCCTCATCACATTACCATCCTCATCTTCGTCGTCGTCTTCATCATCGTCATCATTTTATCACCACCACCACCATCTTCGTCATCATCATCATCATCATCATCACCACCACCACCATCATCATCATCACCATCACCATCACCACCACCACCATCATCATCATCATCACCATCCTCATCAACTCCACCACCAACATCATCATCATCGCCATTTAGCTGCAGCCCAACAGCAATGCACCACTATGTCCAGCACCACGTCACCATTATCATCATCATCATCATCATCATCATCATCATCATCATCATCATCATCATCATCATCACCATCACAACCACCAACATCATCATCCCAATCACCATGATCATCATCTTCATCACAATCCTCCTCCTCCTCCTCCCCTCTTTCTCCTTGATCCTCGCCAATATAATCGTCATGACAATTACAATTATCAGTCTACTGTTGCCCAATTTGTATCCAATAAACAATTGGACTCACACCTAACAAGACAATAGCCCCAACTATTGACAATGGCTACCAAATGGTTAAATTATTTTTTACTTGTTTTTCCTTTAGTGTGATAACAACGGACGCTGCATACAAGGAACGGTAGAAATAGATCCTTGGCTTAAATTTGCTCTCAAAACTCAACGAGAAACGCAGGTACGTATTTACTGGTGTTTAAGCTAGCCTTTGATTAAGATGTAATCTTTTAGTTACAGAATCAAATCAAAGTGCTTGGTATCCAATAAGTCGCCAATGTCGTACTGGTTATTTCAATGACGTGCTGACAGCGATCAGTTGTATAAGAATGCATTTCAAAAACAATATTTACGCGTGTATATTTTTACGAAATTTGCCTTTTCCTACAAGATCAGTCGTACCCCTGGCGGTAGTGCAAACAGAGAGTATTAAGCAGGGGTGTCGATCCGTATTTCGGATGGCGGGGGGGGGGGGGGGTCGGGCAAAGTACGACAATTGCCAAAATCTCTGCGTGCAAAATTGTAATATAACATTTTAAGCGGGAAACGCTCCTCAAAATTGAGAATTGTGAATGCATGCCCTGCATAACATAAATGTTAGTATTACCCTTCTCTGTTCTAGAATGCCGAGTGCCTGGCTAGAAAGCAGAAGGTACCATTTTTAAAAAGTCTTTGGTATGACCCGGCCGGGGCTCGAACCTGAAACCTTCCGAACGTGAGGCGGGCACTCTGACCAACTATATAGACCATCACGCCGGTTGTAGTATTTTTACGTTAATTTTAATGGTTTGTAATGCCTTGCACTACTTATCAAGCATATTCTTGCATTATGTAAAGAATTTTTAAACTTGTCAAAATTATTGGGAAGGCAGGGGACAAAACGATATGTTTGCACCCCCAATATTTTCATTGGGGCGATGCCCCCAAGTATTTCTATTGGGGCGATGCCCTACCCCCCCCCCCATCAATTAATTGGGTTTCATTCGCATCAACTTTGAAGGAATGCTGTTTCAGCATAATTATATATATGAAAAAATCAAGCACAAAAACATACTTTTGAACAGCGGGTTTCTGTTTGCTTTCGTATATCTGTCATATCTATGATTCGGAGTTTACTCGAGTTGAAACGTATGATTCTGATAATATTATGTCCGTAATCTATGAGTGTTTGAGTAACTGTTTCGTTTCATGTTCATTTATGTTGTTCTTTATACATGATCAAACAGTCGAAGATTGATTTAACTTTCGATTTGATTTACCACTCATGTTTGTGTCCGTTCGTCTGTTTGTCTGTCTGTATGTACCGTTTGTTTCATATTTATGTTCATTGCGTCCTTTCATGGTTGCATTATTGAAGTTGTTGCTTTCTTTATCATGTATGTACAGTATATTTGAATTTTTGTGGGAGAGTAATGACTTCGAATATGAGTAATATTTGCAGCATTTTGTTTTACAGATAGACTTGCCATTTGACCGCTTCCAGATCATTGAGGTAATTATTGCTTTACAGTATATTCATATGAAAAGATGTGTCAATTTAAATTAATCGTTTTAAAACCAATATACTTTCCCAAGGTTCTATCCACAAAAGGGAACAGTAGGCCTTCCCGATTGTTTTATACAAAAAGTAAGTGATTATAGGTTAAATTTATAAATAAACTTATATTTGCATAAAATGAAGTCAAAGTCTATAACGACCATTATAATTCCACCAAAACTGAGTTTCTTGCTCCAATACTTAGACAATTTTCTTCTATATTCCAGTGCATTTAGAAAATGTTATTGTTTAGGCATGCAAAACGGACGTTTTGTCTTTAACTATTGAATATTTTACAATTATACTTCATTATGTTTTATTCTTCCAAATAGGCGCACAATGCATTCAACAACAGGGCATATGGTATAGTTTATGGCGGTAAGATTACATTTTTATACAGTAACGTTAAATTAGACTTTCTGTTCTGGAGTCTAAAAGTCTTGTAAGAAATCTATAGTTTTCTTGGCGAAAATATCTTTTTTCCGAGCGTTTGAATATAATATCTGCTGAATCTACATTCATTATAATCTGTTGATATATACGTTTGTTTTTCTTTATCCTTAATTCATATTTATGAGAGTGGGGTGGGGGAATTCCGACTCGCACAACCTGAGACTAATCATAAAGGTTCTTTAACTGTCATCAAGCGAGATCTTATATCTATTAACATGTTCATCAGAGAGTGTAGAATCCGTATTGATTCTAAATGGGCCCTTTAGGGTTCTTGATCACAATTATCCGCCCCACCACAGTTAAAAAATACGTTTCTTTCTGAAGGTTCTATACCTCTGAGACAAAAACAACTAAACCATAACGTGTTAACCAGCATGAGAGTGTACAGTTTTTATAAGTAAATATTAATATTGTAAAGGTTGTCTTTTTATTTAGATACCGACGTTTTGTATCTGACAACCTCTTTATTAATTAATTAATTAATTAATTAATTAATTAATTAATTAATTAATTTATTTATTTATTTATTTATTTATTCATTCATTCATTTATGTATGTCTGTATTTATCTATTTATCTATTCATTCATTCATTCATTTATTTATTCATGCATTCATGCATGCATGCATTCATTCATTCATTCATTCATTCTATTTTTCTTACCTTACTTATATTTTGTGCTCCGACAGCTAGGGATACCTGCTCCTGGCCGCCTCCATACGACGACGCATGCGTGGGAATAGCCAATCACGAGTTCAGTATCACCGACATGCTAAACATGGGAGTTCGCGGCTTGGAGCTCGATCTCTGGTGGTGTGCTGGCGCGGTAGGTTTATAGCAATATTATCTCAATAACTCTTAAAACTATGTTTCCAGTTCAAGAAAATCTGAGCTGCATGATGCTACTTAGTGTCTCTGACAACGTCTAAAACGAAGCCCTGAAAAATTGCAGTTCAAAACGATCATTAAATGCTTTGAAAAAACGAAAATCACTGTGCGACCATTCCAGTTTCCCCCCACAGACAGCAAAAAATTTCATTCGCGAGACAATAATGCATGTGTTCATTTGTATCTGTACATAAACACAACAAAAAAGTAACTACACCCTTTTTTCAAACTAGCATAGCTTTTTAACGAAATAAGTTTTAGTAAAATAATTTGGCAGGAGTATTTCTACACTCATTGACTAACGTATGTATGAAAATGTGATCGAGCCATGCATGAGTGAGCATGCATTAAAGGCAAAAATGCCACTTTTCAAAAGTCACAAGGGTCATTTTGGGGATTTTGTGATGCAGGATTTTGACAAATTTTGTTCCTGGTGAATAATTAAGCACTATTTATGTTAATCATCTATCGTTTGACTGCCTTACACCTCCCTTGGCACTTTTTGCATATTTTACGCTTCAATGAGCTCAATTAAAACATTTCCATCTTTCTCAATTTTGAAATTGTAAAATCCATTAAGTTTATTGAAAAAAATTAATCCGGTATTTTTCAGCAAAATGTATCTTTACATGGTGTACGAAGATAAGAGGTTGTGACCATGTCATGGTTGAGTGAGCACACTTCATGAACAAAGCAACAAATGCCATTAGTCACCGTTATTTTGACATAAGAGATGATTCCTGTGACTTTTGAAAAGTGACTTTTTGCATTTAATGCATGCTCACTCATGCATGGCTTGACGGATCAATCATATTTTCACACGGATGTTAGTCAATAAGTGTAGGAATACTCCTGTCAAATTATTTTGCTAAAACTCAATTCGTTAAAAAGTTATGGTTGTTTGAAAAAGGGGGTAGTTACTTTTTTTGTTGTGTGTATTTTGCTGGTGACAGTAAAATTGTCCAGAGTTTTGTGTTCTAGTGTGTTTATTTGTCCATTCAAACACTATAACTTATATGTCAGATAACAAAGTTTGATTTTTCTTTAAATCAGGCTTCCACAATGTTACACGGTGCCTTTCGTGTTACTGGCGCAATTTTGCGCCACAAATTGTTTCCCTTTAATGAGTGCCTATATTATAACAAGTTTGGCAGTAATGCACGTATAGGTCTTTGATTTTGACATAGCAGTGGGACAACCCTCACTAAATCACTCAAAAACTAAAAAGTTTACGTTAAATATTTGTGTGAAATGGGAAAGTCATGCACTTTTTTTAGAGGTGGAGCTAGCAGGGTGCAGAATGTTTTTTATTTGTGTTTGGAAAATTGTTTAAACATATTTGATGCATATTTTCATGAATTATTGAGTGATTTGGTGATGTACAGAACAATATACATCAGTAGAAGTCAACCTGAATTATTTTGTTTAAAATAGTGACAATTTTAAGCCTCACTACCCTTGCACCAGTACTGAAAGAATAACTTCATCATATTCGTGGTTATATATATATTCTTATTTCATCCACAGATGCGTGTAGCCCATCTCGGAACGCCTCTTGCTCTCGGTTGTACAGCAGCCAATGTTCTGTTTGGTGACGTCATTGCTAACATCAGCGATTAGATGGAGCAGGGTGAAAACCAGGAAGAGATTATCAGACTTTATCTAAATGTAAGGAAACTTTGCAGCCAAAATGGTTAACATAGAACCAACTTTATACGAAGAGTTCATGTTATTGATTACCCATAAGAATGTATGATTGTCAGTAATCATTTTGTAGGCCCCTATAGTGTAATTAGAATTTTTTATATTTGGAAATGAAAAATGAAATGAATGAATGAATGAATGATGGCTTGCATTTGATCATTGATTATTGATTTTTGTATTATTATAATACCATATTAATATCGCAGTGGAGTGTACCAAAATAATCTACTACTACTACTATTACTACCACCACTACTACGACTACTACTACTACTATACTACTACCACCACTACTACTACTAGTACTACTACTACTACTACTACTACTACTACTACGAAAAAGAAGAAGAAGAAGAAGAAGAAGAAGAAGAAAAAGAAGAAGAAGAAGAAGAAGAAGAGAAGAAGAAGAAAAAGAAGAAGAAGAAGAAGAAAAAAGAAGAAGAAGAAGAAGAAGAAGAAGAAGAAGAGAAGAAGAGAAAAGAAAGGAAAAAAGTGGCGGAAGAGAAGAGTGATCGACTGCGCTGCAGAAATGCATTTGCGTGTAGTATCATTTACGTATGACATAATACAAGGTAAATTGAAACTTTAAAAAAATCTTATGCCAGGAACTTATCTAACAATTTTCAAATATCTGAGTATGAAATATCTTTGAAATATATTTGAACAAAAAGAAAACTATAGAACGTTTGAAATGTTGCCTCCTTATTGAAATGCAAATTCAATTAGCAGATCTGCATCAATACTTTGAGAGGGCATTTCCGTCAAATCGCCCAATATTGTAGGTCATATAGTAGATCATCTTACATGCAACCTTCCGGTGGACTTCACATGTGTCATTAACCTTGTCTTGTAAAATTGAGGTGCGGTAGTTGATTTAGAACTTTACTTTTTATTATGTGTCTCATATTCAAAATCATATTGACATCCGGATTTCTAACAGCGTATCCTTCGATCAACGACTACCATGAGTACCTTTTAAAAAATAAAATAAGAAGATTATTTTGTATTTTGTGCAGGCTGCTATTTGCCATCGAGGGTAACAAGCGGCCATCTGGAAGTAATTGAAGTCCGAGCTCAAGGACAATGAGGGCGCTATCTTGTTACTTATCATTGGGTCACATCCAGGGTTGCCAGTTGGCGTTTTTAACGCCAAAAACACCAAACTTGGCGTTTTTTAAATACCGTTTGGCATTGAAGAATTCAAAGTGCATGCACGCCAAACAGCTTTTTGGCATTTTTTGACGTTTTACAATGGCATACCTAAACATCATTAAAAAACCCCAATTTTCAGAGGATTTTCAGTCAAATGTGTGCCACAAGACGTCCA
>JZLH01S0625819.1:31182-45158 GCA_001188425.1 Eucidaris tribuloides | reverse complement strand
GAAGAAGAATGATGATACTAATAGTAACTCTTATTTATCTTATTTATCTTGTTTTTCATTGGTATAATGTATCACTTTCTATTATTCATTTTGCACATAACAACATGAACTACATCCATAATCTATCTATTTATCTCTCTACGTCTATCTCGTGAGTATTTACTGATATTCATCTCTTCGTCTCCCTTTCTATATCCATTCATCTATCTATAATAATGGTTTGATTTATAAAGCGTTTGATATGAAACGAAATACATCTTCACTAAGTGCTTTACAATATTACCATCACCGGATGCCTGTAAGTCTATTTCACATCTGTCCACTCCTAAATGAGATCAGTCAAGTCTTGGCAAGCACGATATGCGTACTCATTCCATTTCTATCGTTTGTTCATTTTTGTACTTGGGTGGAGAGCAGCAAGATATAGATAAAGGTTTCTACTGAAGGGGAATGGAGGGAGGTAGAGAGTATAGATCTGTTCACACGGACCTTCAATCTCCCAGAGTGACACAACAAAATCGCTTTATTTTCATTTTATCATTGCAGGAACCTTATGATCAGGGTCATGACCCGGATGTGAACGGTCCCTTGGAACGATATATCGGTCATGATCGTATCCTGAGTCCTGCCGATCTACGGGAGACGTACAACGATCAGTGGCCGACGATCAGAGAAATGAAAAGGGTAAGAGTACCTCTAAAAGTATAATCTCTTATTTCTGTGGAGTGAAATGCATGTAACTATTAAAGATTCATAAATAAATTACAGATAGATAGATAAGTTACCCTGATTTTCATGGTTGTTAATATTTTATTGTTTAATGGAACTTGATGTGATTAAACAATTTGTGCCGGGGTTGGAAGGGGGAGGGCGATACCATCATGATTGCTCTGTGTTTGGTTTTGTTATTGCGATTTGGGAAATTGTATTTATGTGTTGTTTTAAGTTTAGTTATTATTATTAATTTGATTTTGCATTGTATTTACGATTTTTTTGTTGTTAATCGCAATGTCTTACCTGTATATATTGTGAGCAGGGAAATTAGAATAGATGAATGAATGAATGAATGGATCAATAAACAAATAATAAATACGTAAATAAATAAAACAGGCAACTAACTACTACTAACTTGACTAACTAATAATACTAACGACTAACTAATAATAATTGAATAGATAGATAGATAAATAATAAATAAATAATAAATAATAAATAAATAAATAAATAAATAAACAAATAAATAAATGTTGACTCGGAATGGAAGTCAGTTAGGAATCCTCTCTGTTCCCAGTTCAAGCCAATGTTATGTCTGCCCCCCATGTGTATGTATGCAACGACTGTCTGTGTTTATTTTTGTATGTATGTGCATGTATTTTCGTATGTAGGCCTATATCTCCTTTTCTTGTCTAAACGTTTTCTTTTCTGTCCTGTAATTTTGAATTGTCGTTTCGTCGGAATTTCTTTATCTTGAGTCTGTAGCTGAATATCAACATCAGAACTACCTTATCTATAACTTGGAGGTTTAATTCTTATATGTTTATCTGTTTGTTTTCAGGTTAATAAAACAGTAGTAGTGGCCGGGAACACTAACCGTACTCATCAAGGAAAATACATTCACGAACCCTACTGGGAGGAATTTAACATGAAAGAGGTACGTACGTAATGGCTGCTGTTGTGACATGGTTCCCTTCAGACGTTAATTCTAAATTTAACACCTTTTTATTTGCAACAATTGTCATCAATGTGCTGTGCTGAATTTTCGCACATTTAAAAAAAAAAAAAAATATGATGGAACTTGACACCTCATCAGGCACTGGTTGATAGAAACAGTGTGTCTCTTTTGCAAGCCTAAAATTAACAATGCGTAAATACACAATATCATCTAAGAACATTTAGCAAAATATATGAGCCAGAAACTCAATTTTAGACTTTAACTTGAGACAGTGATTCCCATCATAGAATATACATTAAACAGCCTGTGTTTTTTGCGCATTTTTCAAATTCTGGATAATTACTGATCCTCAGATTTCACAGACATGTCCTTCATAAATAGGTTTCGGGCACTCGTGTTTTATTTTTGTGTGCTGCAGGAGGGGTGCAAATGATATTCCTTGCCATTAAGCAATCATTCAATCTGTTCCAACATCCATATTTCCATTTTTCCCCAGTTTTCCAACTATCCTCAATGCGGCGGCAAGAATGACACATATCCACTTCGTTTCTATGGAGACAGTACCCATTACGGGTAAGTACTCGTAGTCTTCTATTTGATAGCGTCAATCTTTTTCAGTAACATGAAGGTGATATAAACCAACAATTAGGACATCAACAGTATGTTATGGGCTATAGAAATGTGCCATTGTGGCAAATTTTAAATTAAACCACAGCGATATTTTGTTGAAAAAGTCGCTTTGGACGTTCTGGTTCATTTGTACGCATCATGTTTTCCAGGTTGTCCGTCCATCCGTCCGTAACCGGTTCTCATTACCGCGATAACTTAAAAAAACCCTCATAGGATGTTGATGTAAAGAGGACCAAGTATGAACTATGAGACAACAATGAACCGAGTAGATTTCAGAGTTGAAAGATCAAAGATCAAAGGCCATGGGGCCTCATATAATGTCTGATTTGGGCTCGTTACCGCGATAACTTAAGAACGGCTTATCGAATTTTGATGTAACGTTTATCAATTATATTTGCGGCTACAATGAACTGATTAGATTTCCGAGTTAAAAGAGCAAAGGTCAAAAGTCAAAGGTCATGGTTACTTATACGTCTGAATTTGGCTCGTTACTGCTACAACTTAATACCCTTAATTGCTATTAAAGTTTACGAGTGTATACTATGATTATTAGATTATTTTTTTATCTCGTAAAGTAGTTAAAATACTGAAATATGAAATATGATGTGACGTCAATTCGTTATATATCCCAAGACCTAATACTTACGTAACATTTGTATCACCTCGTCATAGCTTCGACGTCATTTACGATGGTCCGACCTCAGTGGGTTACGTCACGGACCTGAGCGAGCTGATCAAATGCGGCATACAGTACCCGGGCACTGATCAGATCACACCGCAAGAAATAGCGACGGCCGTCTATACATGGGCCAAAGGTCAACCATCCAGCCAGAAGCTGACCTCGTCGACCTGCGTCATGCTCAAGTACGTTTGCTTGTTTGTTTTTGTTTGAAAAGGGTATTATTCTCTGTATGTCATATTTTCTTTTGTAAAAATAACATAAATAACAAACATGATACGAAAATAAACATCGGGAGTGGATCTAGCTTTTTTGCTGGGGGGGGGGGGAGGGATTGACCCAATGAGGATGGGAGGCATCGTTCACGAGCTGCGCAGCGGCGAGTGGGGGGGGGGGGAGTCTGAGAGGGGGTGTCCTTCCTTTCAGCGACTTTTGGCTATTTTGAACCAACGTAAGTATGTTTTCCCGACATCTATGGTAGTCATCTACAAACTCAATGTGCGAGCGAGTGAAGCGAGCGAGAACATTTTTATTATGTTAGGCTGCATGGTGTCCAATAACACTTTATTACAGGAGTAAATGTTTCTTAAATGATTTTTTAATTGGCAGCCCGAAGGGAAGGGGGGGGGGTAAAGTCCCCTACTAACCTGTCCCATAGATCCGCCACATAACGTAATGAAATATTCATATGACTGAAATATAATAACTTATAAGAGCAATTACGAGTTTGAATTAAATGAAAAAGAAAAATAATCAGCAGTTTCTTTTTTCAAACCTGATAACTAATGAGCAAAACGAAATATTGATTGACAGAATGAAAATTCCCTACAGGCAATTTAAAAATTGATGTATGAAAAAGTCTTGGTTTTGTGCCTTTCGGGGGGAAACTCGATTTGAATAAAAAAAAATCGCGACTTAAATTTAAAAAAAGAAATCTTTTTTTTTTTACTTTCAAAACAAACGAACGAAAGAAAACATTATTTTTTTTCCAACCCTGATGCCGACCAGGCACCTCATTATCTACCCAACCGGTGAAAATAATGCCCTCAGCCCCTCACACGTGACCTACGTCAAACAATCTCATTGGCTACATTTTTATAACAGTGGTGACGATGATCGATGGTACACTCCCACCGACTGCGATCAGGAGCTGTACTACGCATGTCAGAATCTCGACGAGCCTGATGATTGGACGGTCAGTTTATCCACGGGACCCTATGACGTCAACACCAAGGCTTGTCCACACGGTTACCTATTTAGTCTGCCTCAGAATGGATACAGAAATCAGAAGGTATGTTTCAGCTATTGTATTTACGAATGACATTTCTTATAGCAGGGATTCAAGTCCTATAACTAGGCCGGGAACCATTCTGCACCCTCACCATTTTTCCGTAACGTCGTGACTGCTGCGATTTGGTCGATAATGGCTTCATGACTTCTCTCATGCTTCCCGCACATTTTCATACCACATTCATGTTGATTGGACCCACGGTACAGGTGTTACATTATAATTTGTCGTCGCATGTCGGTCAAATTTAGCAAATTGTACAGTATCCGTTGTGTTTCTCTGTGGCGTAGTTGTTTAATTCACAAAGAAATACATACGATATTCCCAAAACAACAAACAATATAAGAATTACCAAGTCTCCGATATTTATTGAGTTGTTTTCTTTGTGTTGAAGACCAAAATGAACATTATGTACAAAAAAAGGGTATCATCATCATTTCTTGATTTTGTGATTTATTGATAAAAAAACCATATATTTTTTCATACATTTGCATGATTAATAAGCAACATTTGCACAACAATAATTGGTATTAATGAATATGCATTTTACTATATAACGCAATAAGTTATATATACATGTATATACCAAATTTGGTGGCGATATCACAATAGGATCTTCCAAATTAGGCCGGCTTAGTTAGGGTTAAAAGACACAATTTGCACTCCATGAAATGTGCTCATTGATATTGAGCTAAAATACACACATAATGTGTCATTTTTCTCCTTTCGCAAAGCACTGAAACACAAACAAATTTCATTCGAAAAAGGAATACAGACCCGTACAAAAAGTCGAAATTACAAAGAATACTAGTCAGCCTAGTTGTTCTAGTTGGATAAGTTAATAAATGAAATCAATAATCACATCATCTGTACGACTAATTGCTGCAATGTAACTGACACCGGTATAAAATAGGTGAATTTCAGCTTTGTGAGTCGAGTCCAATTTGTATAGTAGACTCGGACTCGGCCACGGCGTCGAGTCTCAATGTAAAATGAATGGCAGGGTTTTATTTAACTACTGACTCGGACTTGGAACTTGTGGACTCGACTCCAAAGCTGCCGAATATTTGCTTCAGGACTAATATTCTTTGTGGTGTGTTTGTATCTATTTCAGCTATTAAGCGCCATGAAGGGTCGATCGGTGTGGTTGAACTATTCCCTCGGGTTGCCTGACTACGCACCGCCCCCTAGCAACGGTGAATTACCCCCTGGTGGATCTAGTGGTCGAACTGTCTCTACGAACTATATTCTGATAATGGTGACAGTGATTGTATTTATTTTCTAGTGGTCGAACTGTCCCTTTGAATTATGTATTCTGATAATTATGACAGTGATTGTATTTATTTTCTAGTGGTCGAACTGTCCCTTTGAATTATGTATTCTGATAATTATGACAGTGATTGTATTTATTTTCTCGTGGTCGAACTGTCCCTTTGAATTATACGGGTATTCTGATAATCATACAGTGATTGTATTTATTTTCTCGTGGTCGAACTGTCCCTTTGAATTATGTATTTTGATAATTATAACAGTGATTGTATTTATTTTCTCGTGGTCGAACTGTCTCTGTCAACCATATTCTGATGATTATTATATTGTATATATTTTCAATTTCCCAACTAATGTGGACCAGAAAAGTGCTTCAACAAAGCGGTCGAAATGTCTGACATTCTTCAGAAACATCTTTTGGAATCAGTTAAGCCACCAATTCAAGTAACACATTTCGAAATAAATTACAGTGACAAGTAGGCCTACATTTCAAAATACCGTACTGTGAAGATTTTTAACATGTGTTGCTACACTATAAAAATTTTAAGCTATATATCAAAATTATATAAAGAATAAAGAGAATTGATTGACTCTCTCTGTCTGGGTTAATTTTTTTTTAACCCGGATTTTATGTAATTTTTTTTAACAGTATAATTTCTTCATTGCTTTTTGCACTGTATTAGGTGTACGTTTGGTATGTTGAATATGCTGGTTTTTTTTTACTAGTTTGTTGTGTGAATTGTAAAAAACATATATATATATATATTGATGTTTGTATATATATATGTATTTAAATGACTGTGCTTTTTATGCGAATAAAGGAGAAATTGAAATTGAATGAAAGTTTAGAATGTGATAGCAAAGATGTGCTTAGAAAATGTATGGTTAGATTATTGACACTTAGTGTTTAGAAATAGAACACCGGTGTTTAGTGATCTGAAACACGACGTTTAGCCTTAGAACATACTTATAAGTAATATCAAGAATGTGTTTACAAAAACATTTACTTGCTATAACACAATTTTACATTGTACGCTCGTTTAGCCTATGAATGTAAGTTATAATCAGCGAATTGCAATTGCAATTGCATTACACAACAGTACCTGTAATGTTAAGACCGAGACAAAACTAATACAAGTTGGTTTCGTGTTTAAAGGTATTGGCTAACATCTACCACAGTTAAAAAAAATCTGAGCTACATGATTCCCCATGCTACCATTGTCTTTGATAAGGTCTAAAAATGAAGCCCTGAATGAATGAAGCCCCAAAAAATTGTATTTCAAAATGATTGTGCTTTAAAAAAGTGAAAATCGTAAGTTGATCAGATTCACCTGCCCATTTTCTCCCATAGACTTACTGTGTGTACACTAGGCTATTTAAACTCGCCCCGAGTTTTAATTCTTTATTCATGCATAACTTGCCATTGGCAGTGTAACTTTCCCAACTTTTTTATTCTAGGGTGTCCATATGAACACTACTATGTAGTTCAGATATCAAAATTTGACAATTTTTTTAAAATTGAAGCTCCACAATGTTAGCCTATCACTTTAATGTCATTATGTAACAACTAAACAGGCAAACTAAAACAGTTTGGTCGGCCATAAAACACATATTTGATGGATTAAACTAAATGATTGTAAATGAGTTTAATGTGGCTAAAGAATTTCTCATTTTCGTTTGTAAAATTGGTGTAGCTGTCTCGGAAGAACCGTCACTTGTTTTTGTACAGTTATCCTGATTGCAATTATATACCATTCAATTTGTGTACTACAATCATATTCTTATTTAAGTCATCAGCTCTTCGTAACTTGTATTATACCCACTGTGCTTTTTTTATAGTGTAAATATGATTGATATTGTCTTTTTATTGTAAATATCAATGGAATCAAATAAACTTAAACTTGAAGATTAACAACACTATGGCAAAATAGATTTCATATACAATGTACTTGAAGTTGTTTGCATTTTAATATTATGTAAAACTTCTGTACTAACCATTACTCAGTGTCATGCTAAACCTTGAGACATTTATGAATATGAATTTATAAATTTATATAATGTGTGTATGTGTGTGTGCGTGTGTGTACGTGTGTATATTTGTGTGTATGTGTGCGTGTGTGTGTGTGTGTGTGTGTGTGTTGTGTGTGTGTGTGTGTGTGTGTATGTGTGTGTTATAACACACAGGCACATATAGACACAAGCAACCACGGTCATACACCCACAACACAATACACACACACAAACATCATGATACACACAGACACGCACACGTCCACATGACACACCACACATCCACATCACATCCACACACACACACACACACACACACAACACACAACACACACACACACACACACACACACACACACACCACACACACACACACACACACACACACACACACACACACACACACACACACACACACACACACACACACACACACCGCATAATTCTTTCTCTCTGTCTAATCTATGTCGTTCGTGTCTTTAAATTTATGTTGTATTAGCTTATTCATAATGTATGTTTTTCTTGTACGAACTCGCTTACTTTTACTCTTTGCTTTCCCATTTTTTTCACCCAGCCGTGGCCTGTGATCAAAGCATAGCCTTAAAAAAATGGATGAAAGCCTGGTATTTATTAAAGCTGTTTCCGTGTTTATGCCTAATTTCTCCTATGATTACACAAACAACATTCTACTAGTACATGGAATCTACAATTTCTTCCACAAAGATATTTACGAGTTGGTGTATTATTTTTTTTCTTCTGTTTTTAATGTTTTATTCTTCATTCAGTTGTTACAATATGAATCAAAAATCATATACACCACCAACACTTCATAGGCCTACATATACAAAATCATTCAATCCTGCATATCGAATATAAAAATACTTTTTTTTTTGACAATTGATAACTAGATATTTCATAAAATGTACATATCATAATACATATATATACAATATATACAAAAATAAATACAAATACAAACAAAACAAAGGAAGACAAATAAAACATATCACAGCAGAAAGTAAACACAAAAAAGTAACTACCTCCTTTTTCAAACTACCATAATTTTTTAACGAAATACGTTTTAGCAATTTAATTTAATAGGAACATTTCCACACTTATTGACTAACCTCTGTGTGAAAATAAGATTGATCCGTCCAGCTATGCATGAGTGAGCATGCATTTAAGGCAAAAATGCTTTTCAAAAGTCACAGGAGTCATCTTTTATGCCAAAATAATGGTAAATAATGGTGTTTTTTGCTTTATTTATAAAGTGTGCTCACTGAACCATGACATGGTTACAACCGCTTATGTTCGTACAACATGTAAAGATATAATTTGCTGAAAAATATCGGATTTCATTTTTTCCAATAAACTCAATGGATTTTGCAATTTCAAAATGGAGGAAGGATGGAAATTTTAAAATTGAGCTCACTGAAGCGTAAAATATGCGAAAAGTCCCGAAAGAGGTGTTAGGGGGCTTAACGATAGATGATTAACATAAATACCGCTTAATCATTCAACAGAAACAGAATTTGACAAAATCCTGCATCACAAATCCCTCAAAATGACCCTTGTGACTTTTGAAAAGTGACATTTTTGCCTTTAATACGTGCTCACTCATGCATGACTTGACGGATTAATCACATTTTCACGCAGAAGTTAGTCAAGCAGTGCAGAAACACCCTTGCCGAAGTATTTTGCTCAAAACCGTTTCGTTGAAAAGTTATGGTAGTTTGAAAAAGGGGGTAGTTACTTTTTGTTGTTGTGTTTATTTCATGACTCTTCGTCTTTACCACAATTCCTACCCTTTGCCCTCCCAACTATTACAAGTTTACCATGTCACACCAAAAGTATGAGTACACAATTGTAAGCAAATGTTACAAATCACTTCGGTTACCATTGTAATCACTCCCATTAAATGGAGTTGCAGTGAGTTATGGATTACTGCTTATTTTGTTCGTCCAGTTTATCGTCTTCAATATTATTTCAATCTCGGTTGGAGGTCTCTTCCTTTCATTAGAATGATACAGTAAATTTTCTATTAATATTATGACACGTTTTACTAATTTTCTCTTCCCATTATCTGGTAAGTCTATTTCAAAAACTTGTTTCTTCCCAACTTAAATTTCGAAAAAATTAACATTTAAACATTCCGCTACATTTCTCCCATACTCAACAATTTTATGGCGATATTTTTCTGCATCATTGGTGCATAATTAAATTAATTATTCTGAATAGACTGGAATTGACTCAAATGAAAATTAGTGAAAACCATGGAGTAATTTAAACTGAAATCTCTCAAATTACTATCACATGAGCACCATCTTGGTCTATAAAATTATTTTCTATTTCTTTTACTGAAGGTTCAATGGAGTGTAATTTCTTATTTTTTCTGTAAACGTTGGAGATATCTCTTTATTTTTAAAGGAGCTCTTCATACATTATTTTTTTTACTTAATGACATCAAATTGGACCCCTTTCCTTTGACAATAAAGGAGGTATTATATCTACATTTTCCCCTATTTCTTTTACCTGAAGTTCCCAATATATATTCCCCTTCCAGCTCAGTGGAATTTCCTCATAAAACTGTTTAAGTTTTTGTGCTTTTGTAATATATTGTATTTGTTGCCGTTATCCATTCATCTGACTGGAAAGCAAAAAAATAATTATAGACGAACGCATCGATCGTATAGTTGCAGATAATAAATTCAATACCAGTATAACAAATTCACTATTTAATGATTTTTCAGACTTGCTTATTCACTGTTAAACAGGAACAGTCGCAGCATAATTCCCTACATAGCCGGGTATTTCACCCGCAAAGTTATAATTATTTGTTCACATTTTACAATGACCCAATATTCTGGTTTATATTCTAGTCTGGTGTAACTTTAAACCGCGGTCAAAATAATGGGACTTCCAGAAAATGAATTGCAGTTTAATTTGTCTTAGGTTCGGTTTAACTCCGGTTTCAATCAAATTGAGTCTAAACATAGAGTGGAATTCATTTAAACCTGCACTTAAAATTCTGGTCCAAATGTTCGCTTCTAGTAAATTCAAAGTAATATCATCATAAGCCAGCGTAATTTTGGCAATTACGTAATGGGTAGAACGGACTGTGTTGTTGCCGTGACGTCACAAGGTGGGCATTCGTTGCTCTTCAAGTCGATGAGGAGAGTGAAATATGTCAGCACTAAACCAGCAATCTGTCAATGTGGGAAGAAAATGAGGTTAAGATAGTAATGATGACGGTAGTGGTGGTGGTAATGATAATGATGGAAATGATGATGGTGATGTTGATAATGGCGAGGATGACGATAATCACGACGATGGAGGAGGTGGTGGTGGTGATGATGACGATGGTGTGGTTGATGATGAAGAGTGTAATGATCATGACGATGGTGATAGTGGTGATGATGATAATGACGATGATAATGATAATGGTGGTGGGGGGGGGGTGAAGAAGTAGCAGCAAAAGAAAGAGAAGAAGAACAATTTCATTTCATTTCATTTCATTTCATTTCATTTATTTCATTTCCAACCAAATATAACATAACATAGTATAATGTATATACATGTGTACATTGTCAGATTGGAGTACATCAACATGAGAAATTAAAAGAATATGCACGGTGACATTAACAATAATACAATCTACATTGTATTCAGAGTATACACAGAATTATATAGTGCGAATATAAAATAAATGTACTGCACCGACCAAATAATAAGTAAATATTTGACAATAATTCGGTGGATGTATAGTATTTTGCAAACAACAGGAAGAAGAAAAAGAATTACTGATATTAATCAATCCTACTGTATTTTCATGTTTCTACTTCTAAATTAGCGAATGTGAGAACATGAACTATTGCCTGTATTAGCGATTGGACTTGAATTATCATTGTAGACTCATAATTAGTTTCAAAATTTCATATGGGTCTGTGTTAGTGTATTTACGAGCTTTACTCGAGGTTTATGTTTATTCGATTCTGCGAAATGATTTAGACATTGACAGAGGCGTATTCGTGGGTAAACCCATTGGGGAGAAGGCAAACTGTCACTCACCCGTATTCAATTTTCAGAGGGTGGATTTAAAGTGGTGCGCTCAAAGTGGGCGATAGGGATCGTGAATAGTGTGTGTGAAGGGGGCGGGTGTCTGAGGCTAGTGTTTATAATTGAAAAGTAATCCAAATTCATTAACTTTGCGTTAAAAGGCATTTAATTCACTCGTATTTCCCCCCGTAACCATGAAACTATGGTGGCATGTAATGATAGAAGTGGTTAAAGGCAACGTATAATTTTGGTAAACGGTGAAAAGTGAAATTTCGTCCCAGTGTCTTCTTTTTCAAATACATCCATATGACACATCTCTGTTTTTGTTGTGTTAATTTCATTCTATTTGTAATGTTAATTTAAATATCTTTACGGACTTTAATTTTTTTATTTTCCTATCAGTATAGTATTTTATTGATGTGTTCAATTTAGATATGACTGCAGTTAAAAATGAATACAGTAACTTTTTTTTATTTAAAGTGACTGTGATAGGGTCTTACCGTGAGCATAATTTCCTTAGTAATAGTGAAGAATCCGAGCATACTTATTCCGATCGACGGACCGTTCAGACGAGACAGTAGGAGCAGATGAACCTGAAAATAAATTATGGAAGATAGTTTCCTTTTGAGAAGTTTGGAAGTCTGTCAAATGCAGTCGGCTACCAACATGCCCCAGTCGTAACAAAACATTCAGTGCACAGTGATAGCAACAACATTAAACCATCAAGTACGAAATGGAAGTCAGTACTGAGATTCGAGCATGGGTCAACAGTCATTATTGATGGTTAATGTACATGTGCAAATTCAATTCTAATGTGTCATATTTAACCAAAAATATCGCTATGATCCCATCATCAGGATGAAAAATTGTATTCTGTGATAAGAAGTGGAAAGTCTTAACTACACAGTAAAAGCTGGGCGAAAATTCAGTTAATATGAGTGATACGATGATGTCACAAAATCCAAACACCCAACATGATGCATGAAATGGTATCTACCATTTATATGCGTTCGGAATATTCAATGAAACATAGAGTTTTCCATAAATTATGAGGAAATGTAGCTAATTAAAAAAAAAAATCTTTTGCTCTAGCTCTTTACTAACGTAGGAGTGGGGGTGGGATTAAGTTTTTTTTGCGATCAGGAGTTATCAAACGTTCCGAAGGTTCAGGGAAGTTTAGAAATAATGGAAATTTCAGTCGGACGTCCTAGGTCATCGAAACAACGGCGAAGTTCGGTCGTATAAGAGGTGTGCGCACCAAACCTGCTAAAAATGACATCAAACGTATGAAAAATTGATTGTTTTCCATTTGGAGCATTTTAAAGATCTGACACGTGTGCTGAGTTTTTATCAACCCAACCAGTGATCTTGTGTTAGGGTTAGGGTTACGATCCAGCATTATTCTTCCAACAATACTTACCTGTGCTGTTTTCGTGTCGCATGATTCAACGTGTAGGTCGTAGACGTGTGGCAACAGTGAATGCGCCTGGAAAGAAAGATTTGAAAAATCAATTAAGCGTTAAGGATAAAAGGGGAGCTTACTACCAAAAATGATAAAATTACAATATTTCCACTGGGTTAAATCGTTCAGTCCACTTGTTCACAGATAAACATCTATATAATAACCAAGCAAAAATATCCCACTGTCATAACCAAAGAGTATACAAATTAACGTATAATATTTACGTTCTATGAAGGCTGGACTATTTCACACTAGAAACCATTCATTTCCCGTATTAAGCTGATGCACACTAATTAAATCTAATTTTGCCTCACTTTACTGACATTTAATTGTTTACAAAGATAGATAAAAGGAATCGATCGTTTCAAGTGCGAAACATTATATCCCAAAATATGGGACTATTGCTCCTTCACAGACATCAAATACAACTATCTTTCCTTTGAACACGCCCGTTAGATTTCCAGACAGTAATTTATCGTGTGATGAAAATAATAATTCACTTTTATATAGCACTTAAGACATTTTGTTTCTAAGTGCTCAACATACTTACAAATGAAAACTAAATTGAATACTGTAGATGAGATAAAATTACACATTACAAATTACTACTAAAGCAAGAAAATAAGGAATTAACATTCGAATAAAACATTACCTGTTCTATTGTGAAATTACTGTTGGAAAAAAAAGTAAGTCTTATGTAAATGTTTAAAAAAATGTCTTACGTTTGTGCATGTTGGATGTAGATGGGAAGATTGTTCCAAAGGAGGGAAGCACAAACAGAAAATGCGCGGTCGAGGTGCGTGTGTATTTTTTTTCAGGGTTTAACTTAAGAAAACATGCTAATCAAAGTTTATGCGTAGCCCACAGGCTCTTACAAAAGCAATATTATAAAGTGGCGTCTATGACAATT
>JZLH01S0625819.1:15106-27684 GCA_001188425.1 Eucidaris tribuloides | reverse complement strand
TTGGTCGTGGCGCAGCCGCGCCGCATTGGCACCAGGATCACTATAACTGGGACATTCCAGAGAACTATTTATTAAAAGAGGTAAGTTTTCAGGCAGGGCTCTGAACTTGGGTTCACGGAAGTGGCTCGATGTATATGGGCAGGTAGAGAATCCAGAGGAGAAGGGCAACTGCGAAAAAAGCGCGATCACCCATATTTTGTGGAAGTTCGAGGTCCAGGAGTTAATTGCATTCTAGAAGATGACAGAGAGGTCTTGAGGAAGAACTGGAACGCTAAGAAATTAGATCTGCCGCAGATATATATATATCAATTTCAGTTTTAATATATGTGTGTTTTATGTATTTATGTGTGATGTATTCTTCTCAATTGTACAATACAGAAGTGGAAAATAAATTCGATTACAACTTACTGAAATGGCCTCACAATCAACTATCTACAGTCATATACCTGTCATGCACCCGACCCTCACCCGCCGCACCGTCGCTGCTGGGAGACACTCGCCACACACACCGGGTGCAGTCGTGCCACAAACCGAAGAGTTTCATACTCCTGATGATCGGTTTCGTTATTTCAGTCAACATCATGCAATCTGTGGTCTCATCATCGCAATGGTCGTCTGGCGTAGGCCTCTCGACGACCGGGGAATCTTTGAGCCACTCGGGTGATGTCGACAACTCCATTCTGCGAACGCTTCCAGAATTAAACATTGGAGATCTACGTTTACGCTGACGCAGGACCTATATTTCGACATCACGCACCACAATTCCTAATCGTCAACTTCCAAAAACGTTTATTTAGAATGAAAATCACTGTTGACCTCCTTTCAATGCCTGAGTAAATATCAACAATTGTTTTTTTGTGCACTGTCATTTTGACCGACAAAAAAAAATAGCTTCGCCCCGAGGCTTCTCAAAGAACACAATTATTGTTTCCCCAATTGAAAGCTGGGTTAACGTGAGTTGACAAGCCACCCGCAGTGTTATGATCATAATACTTTCTTTTGTGTTAAGATTAGAATATCTACTTTTGGTGATTTTCACTACGTATTGTTATACTTACATGTAAATACAGTAGAGAAAGTACTGAACTTTTATCACAAAGCCCATGGTTGAAAAGGGTTTCCATGGCAACTTGTACCGGGTGGTAATATCGCAAAACAACTTATTGTACCGTACGTGTTAGTGTTTCGCATGAGTAGAAAAATTCACTGAACTATTGAATGGATATTCATTCCCGAATTTGATACCATGGTGTCAAAAATATATATCTATATCTTTATCTATTTCTCTCTATATAAATATATATATTCAAGGTATTAAAGGTATTAAAAGTTATTAAGCGCATTAAAACATGAAATACATTTAAAATTAGTCCAATCAATAAATTTTCTTGGAATATGTATCGGCGAAAATCTTTCCTGCTTGGAAGGAACAATTTGATAATGTGTGAAACGGTGGTCAGTAAAAACTGGAATATTGTAAAGAATACGCAATTTTCTTGTAAAAATCTTTATCTTGTATATAATACGTTTATTCCACCCATATAACGTAATTAGACATATGGGTTGTTGCACAAAAGGCAACTCTGAATCCTGTTGTAATTCTACAGTGTATTTCACGTGAATCATCATCATTCAGATTCATAATTTGGTAAATGAAAATGATGGATTTTTTTTTCGACAAATATCGTTTATAATATATATTTATGTATGATTTGATAAGTAACAATTTATCTCATAAATTCAGTATGTTTCATTCCTTGATCATCCGTTTCAAATGAGAAACAAACAGAAGTGCAACATTAAGCTTAAACTATAAAAACATATACATGTATACTAGGGTAAAACAATGAATTTCGTATTCTAGACATTGTAAATAGTAAACAGTAAATTTTCTTTAATTTGAGAAATATTGCATTATTTGATATTTGCACTTAACAGACCGACAAAAGGATCCAAAACTACATGTATAACATTATTTCAATTTGATAATAATAATACAAAACATTTATTTGGCGCTTAATACGGGCGTTTCTAAGCGCATTATTTTCTGTCTATGATGTAATACCAAAAATTAAAGTTAAATGCAAAAAGAAAATTTATATAAGAAACCTTAAGTAATTCAAAACAATAAATACTTAAATTAGTGAATACTGAAAATCAAAATTGGTGTGCACCCCCATTGACCGACCTATAACTGGGACATTCCAGAGAACTATTTATTAAAAAGGTAAGTTTTCAGCAGGGCCTTGAACTGATTTACGGAAGTGGCTCGATGTATATGGGCAGGTAGAGAATGCCAGAGAGAAGGGGCAACTGCAGAAAAAGCGCGATCACCATATTTTGTGGAAGTGCGAGGTCCAGGAGTTAATTGCATTCTAGAAGATGAACGGAGAGGTCTTGAGGAAGTACTGGAACGTAAAGAAATGAGATCTGCGAGATACTATACATGTATATCAATTTCAGTTTTAATAATTGTGTGTTTTATGTATTTATGTGTGATGTATTCTTTCATTGTACAATACAGAAGTGAAAAATAAATTCGATTAAACTTATAAATGCCTACAATTCAACTCTCCGCCATACCTGTCATCCCTACTAACACATCGCATCCCAAGACAAGACCTCCGTTCAGGGGCGTCGATCCATTTTTCGGAAAGGGGAGGCAAAAGAAAGAAAAATGTCAATAATTTTTAGCGCGCACTCTGCGCGCTGAATTGTAATATCGCATTTTGCGAAAATTGTTTATGTTGAGTAAAATTTGTAATATTAAGTTTATTTTTTTTTTGCGTCTTGCACTACTTTTTAAACATATCGTTGCATTACATCTTATGAATTTTTCAAGTTGTCAAAATTATTGGGGGGGGGATCGACCTTATTGCCCCCAATATTTTCATTGCGTGGCGACTGCCCCTCTTGCCACCCCAGGATCGACTACCCTGCCTCCATTCTTTTTCTGACAAGTCTCTTCTTGAAATTCCAAGATCCAGCTCAAGGTCCGGCGACAATGCTTTCATCACACTTGCCCCGAGACTGTGGAATGATCTCCACCTTCACATCCGTTCATCTCCTTCCATCGATATTAAAAAAAAAATCATGTAAGACCCACCTGTTTAATAAACAATAATTATGTTAATAATTTTAGTATATTCAATGTTATATTTTTTGTGTTTGTAATAATTTTCTATTTTATTCTTTTGATTTGTTTTGGTATTATACTGTTATGATTTGTTTAAGCGCTATGAAACAAATACGTATACAGTGTGTATCAATAAAAAAGTAGACACTTAGAAAAAAATATTAAAAAAAACTCTCATGATTTTGAGATTATTTTTTTATATGAATATGTTACCTTGGACCTAAGCTGTTTGATGACACTGTTGGTATTGAAAGTATTTCACGCATGAGTGAGCACAGCCCACTTTTGTCCACTGGGCCAAAAATGCATTTGCGCACAGAATTGCAATGTTTAATGCCTTGCAGACCGGTGCTGCAGAAGATTTCAACTGATGTGCATAAGTATTGAATCCTCAGCATGCTCAGAGAATAGCTAATATCAATTCTGTGACAAGAAAGACAAAAATGAAGCAATGATTCAGATACACCATCAATAAAAAGAAGAAAATGTCATGCTTGCAAGATGAACTGTGAATTGACCAAAAAATGAAATTTTCTTCTTTTTTAGGGTGGTGTATCTGAATCATTGCTTCATTTTTGTCTTTGTCACAGAAATGATATTAGCTTTTCTCTGAGCATGCTGAGAATTCAATTCTTGGGCACATCAGTTGAGAACTTCTGCAGCACCGGTCTGTGAGGCATTACACATTGACTATAAGAACACAATTCTGTGCGCAAATGCATTTTCTACTGGTTGGACAAAAGTGGGTTGTGCTCACTCATGCGTGTAATACTTTCAATGTCAACAGTGCCATCTGATAGCTTAGATCCAAGGTAGCATATTCATATCAAAAAAATAATCTCAAAATCATGAAATTTTTGTATAATAAATTTTTTTCGAAGTGACTACTTTTTTTTGATACACACTGTATAGCGCTATAAAAATAATTATATTGTATTGTAATTCAATTCAATTCAGTTCAATTCAATTCAATTCAATTCAATTCAATTTGACTCAAGAATTCCATGTTTGCTGTAACACTACCACCACTAAATAAACACAACAAAAAGTAACTACCCCCTTTTTCAAACTACCATAACTTTTTATCGAAATGAATTTTACTAAAATTATTTGGCAGGAATATTTCTACACTCATTGACTAACTTCTGTGTGAAAATGATTTTGATCCGTCATGCCACGCATGAGTTAGCATGCATTAAAGGCAAAAATGCCACTTTTCAAAAGTCACAGGAGTCATCTCTTATGCCAAAATAATGGTAAATAATGACATTTTTTTGATTTATTAATGAAGTGTGGTCACTCAACCATGACATGGTTACAACCTCTTATGTTCGTACAACATGTAAAGATACATTTTGCTGAAAGTTATCGGATTTCAATTTTTTCTAATAAACTTAATGGATTTTACAATTTCAAAATTGAGGAAGGATGCAAATTTTTATATTGAGCTCACTGAAGCGTAAAATAATGCGAAAAGGTGCCGGGGAGGTGTAAGGGGGTCAAACGATAAATGATTAATATAAAGAGCACGTAATCATTCACCAGGAACAGAATTTGTCAAAATCCTGCATCACAAATCGCCCAAAATGACCCTTGTGACTTTTGGAGTGACATTTTTGCCTTTATTATGTGCTCACTCATGCATGACTTGACGAATCAATCACATTTTCACACAGAAGTTCAATTAATGCAGGAACACCCTTGCTAAATTATTTTGCTCAAAACCGTTTCTTTAGAAAGTTATTGTATTTTGAAAAGGGGGGTAGTTACTTTTTTGTTGTGTTTAGATGCCAACAGTGGCTGGCCTTCAGGAATACCCCGCCCCCCCCCCCGTCGGTCCCATTCCCACCTGGGCACTGCCCCTGGGCTTCCAAGGGGGGGGGGCAGGTGTACCACTTGAGGAACATTGGATCTCCTTCCCCCAAGGATCATTTCAGCCAAGTTTGGTCTAAATCCAATCATACATTTTCGAAAAGAAGATGAAAATGTGAATAGTTTACACACTACTAGAACACACACGACGGGCGACGGACAAAGCGATCGCAATACTAGTAGCTCGCTTAAACCTGTGGCTCAGGTGAGCTAAAAACTATTTACCAAAACTATGCACTGCTTCAAACAAATTCACATTTTAGACTTTCCTTGTTTGTTTTGAAGTGGTACCCCCACCCACACACATCCACTCCCCCACCCATGCACCCACACCCAGCCCCCACACAAATACACACCCCATCCACACATACACCCCCACCCACACATACACACACTACCCCCCACCCACTCCCCGATACACACTCATGAATCATAATACCATACACAACACCCCCCCCCCCCCGACGACAAACACACACAGCAACACACAAATAGCACATTATCAATGAAAACTGAAACATGTGAATTACAAGTCAATGAAATGTTTTTTATTTCATTTCGGCGTGGCTGCAGAAAATGAAGAAAATCAGTCCATCACAGGAGTGAAAGTACGTCATATAGTCAACCTCCCTGGTAAAAACTTGGTACTACATAGGCCTATCTGTCAAAGAAGAAACCATGTATTTATGTATGAATATCTGCACTAATTTTTGTGTGTGTGTGCCTGTAAACACTCAAGATACCCCCCCTACAATTACACATATAAATGTGAAATCAAAGCAAACTATTTGACTCACAATAAAATGACACTATATCACGTTGCCTATTGAACAAAGATAGCCACAAAATATATGTACGGATTGGCGATGTGACTAATATACCTGGTGCAGAATGTAGCAAAATGATGTACAAGCTCAAAAAATAGTCCTTTTCACTGGAAACAATTCATTCATGAAAATTATTCTAAAAACATTATAATGAATCTCCTATTACCAACAGAAAGACATATATCTACATGCTCGGGTAAAATTGTACATATATTTTTGACTAGTCATATATTGTATTGATTCTGAAAATGTAAGATAAGGGTATTCTTTCTCAACCAAGACCCATACCATTCTACACACAAAAAACAACTTAATATAAAAATTTACATCTGAATGGAATTTAACAAAGGACTTATTCGGAAATCAAAATATTTTTTTCTTCATTTTTTTAACATAATCTCACATTGCTCAATGTTGAACATTTTTGACATCAATGCTGTTTCGTTTATTAAAACTTCTTAATTCATAACTTTTATGCAATCTGCCTGGGGGTTCAAAACAAATTGAAAAAAATACACAAATTATGGTAAATACAGACATTTGTATCAGTTCAGTACATGATTAACTAGGCCAGCCCTACTCTTTCTCATTTTGTAGAATCATACTATAGGTATATTGCTTCATACAGCTTTTATGACTGGACTTTGGGTTGCAAAGTTTGGAAAAAAAATGTGTCTGCTCGCCTGCTAAAACTTTTGGCTCAAAACAGGTACAATCACGAACAGAGTGCTGTGGCAAGATTAGTGGGGCGCGTACGATCATAAGCTAGAGATCTCAGAGTCAATTCCAGTACCCGACATTTATGTCTTTTAGCCAGATAATTGATCTGGTTTTCTGCTCTTTATCAAGGTATATTTTATATCAAGGAGGTATGAGAGATGGACTCTTAACAAGCAATAATAATTTCAAGCAGCTGCCCGGATTCTTAGGATGAACAAAGGAATTCTTCAGGTGCTTTGGTGTCTTTAATGATCGATGTTACATGCTGCCAATTTCATACGAAAAGCTGAAGATGAGTTTGGATATTTGATAACATTCTGCTAAAATTTCACTTGTTTCTCAGTTAAACAAGGTAATTTTTGCCCTGTAAGTAAGCATAACAAGTAAAAAGAAATGTAAGAAAATAAGTTCATTGACCTTTGACCCTTAATGTATTAGGCCCAAAATCTAATTATTTTATCCTTGCCAAATGTAACATCATTGGTTCAGGTTTTGTTAAAATCCCTCCAGTTGTACTTCAGTAATCTTGTTCAAAAGAAAGTGCAGATGCATGGACGTACAGACAACCTGAAGACATAATTCCTCTGGCTCCTTTACAGGGTTAGAGGCATAAAAACAATGTAAGAGGGTTCTCAAATAAAAACAGAACAAATTGTGTTCTTAATATTGAAAGACACATAAGACAAAACAATAATAAACACACAACGTAAAAACATGACCAAAAATTTCTAGTAGACGCAAATATAAGTCTGCATTGATGGCAGAAATACACTATGATCAAATAGTTATGGGCTACTTCCAAAATCGAAACCATCTTAACTCTCAGCATACCACAGAAATTACAGCTGTATGGACATTGTGTGTATTAGTGGTGCATATCTGCCCCTATGGCATTGCAAGAGTTAACCTGTATAACCTCCTGTCATGACTTGATTATCGTGTAAAAAATGTCTGTCCAAAAAATAGAAGAACCAAAAAAAGTGTGTACTGCACTTTGCGAGATTGTAGTGATACTGACAGTACACTGACTGCCAATTAATCAACTTCTCTAGGGCATGCAGCCAACGAGCTGCAATTGTGTTCAAAAGTCATAAAAACATCACCGACTTTAAATTGTAAACCGTCGGTATTGTGTACACCTAGCTACATAACGTTCATCCCCTCGCGTGTCGGAAACGACTAATGTACAAACACATTTGATGTGTCAATTAAACATATAATGAACAATTAATTATATTATACACTTGTTGACTTGCTCCTTTGATTTCCGTATAAAGACAGACATTATGGCGTATGTACAGTGACGAGATAGAGAACACATTGAACTTAATATTCAAATAATAAATAACACGTGAAAAACAGAGAAAGGTACATTGTACGTAATTGGTATATTTGCATCTTAACCAAGTAGTTCCCTTACTGTTATACATGTAGCAATAAAAACACATTTTTTTTTCTAGACACATACCGTTCACATAGCTGTGTATTCTGTCATTCGTTGAAAATAAAAGTGACATATTATTTTGATTTTATACTGTCATTTGAAAATGTTTAGGTGTAAAAATTAAATGCATGTTACTTTTACAAAAGTGTATCCATATTGTTACTCCTCACTGGGTCTTGGCAGCAGTAACTTATTTCCACACAAATTGTCCAAGGCAACATATAAACATGAGATTAGATTACAAACTAATAGAATTGACAATTTGAATCATACTAGTATCATTAATTTTTTTTTTTTCTTTTCGTTTAGTGTAATTGATATATAATCCTTATTGATGTTAAGGGCACTGACAGTTCTTTCAGTTTTGTAATGTGCTATTAAAGAAACTGCTATTATCATTTACACATGTTGTTCATATTTTGGTTACACAGATATGCTTAATATGATTATGACCTTTGACATGTTTGGCCGACTATTGCCTACACTCATGCAGTGTAAACCAGCACTAATACATTAAGGTATCCAAATCCAACAGCAAATATTTAGGGTTGGGGTCAGGGTGCAGAGTTAGGGTTCCTGAAACCTTACACTAGTCTAGGTAGGTAGGCCCATGAACTTGTTTAATGAAGTCCCACACGTAATTTGTGTACCTTATATAAATCACTGTATGTGGGGCTACGATTTTGGGGCTTGGATACCTTAATGCATTAGCACTGTGACAGCCAACTTTGCAGTGTCATCATCATCATCTCTTAGAGGCAAACAGTCAGAGCAGATTTAGAATTGCTCCCTCTATTTGACCAACCAAGGCCTGGCTTTAGGTATGGTTTTTGTGAAGTTTGGATACTTGTACTTGTACATTCCGATGTGCATCTGGTGCATATGTAAGTATTCTATAACATACCTTTCATAAAGAATTATCTTAGTGTTGGAATTCATGACCTAGATCTGCACATTCACAGACACTTCAAACTGGCTTACTCATGAATGCGTGCCCAATCCTTGAGATTGTTGTCAGTTTTGTTCAAGGAAAACAGAAAAAAAGATGAAAAGAAACACATCTCTGTTGTTGAAATGAGTGCCAACCAAGGATTGTTATAATTTTAGTAGTCTTTATTCAATCATTATTATGACAGTTTCTAAAGTTGCTTCTCACAAATTACATTCACAAAATAAATTTCCTGGTATTGCCAAGCAATGCTACTCAAACTTACTCTTGCCAGTGCTGCAAATGACTGCTGCACTGAAATGCGAGAATTATTTTACAAAATAGCTGCCATCTGACTGAAATTTATAATCAAATTAGAAAATGTAACCTATTTCCAATACATTGGATGATTTGATATATATTAATGAGCAAAACACTAACTTCATTGTTCAATAACAGAAATAATAATCACTGATAATATAAGAGTGCACTGATAAGAAATATGTCTATTTGAAGTTCTTTATTTTCAGTTTCATATTTCTTACATAAAAAACTTTGATGTGTCCATGAAAAATCCTCTACATGCTGGGATGTACATTCAGCAACACATGTTTATGAATAAATACTACCACAGTCCTATTTATAGGACATTGTGTAAAATGTCTACGAGTCAATTTGACCAGTTACTTACGACCATAAGTGTCACAATTAAGACTATTTACTTCAGTTTGAAGGTATATATGAGACTATCCATTTGTAGCAGAGAATGAGTTTGACGAAACATACAAAATACCCTTTATCTGATCCAAAATCCAGTTAAGTAAGAAATTTAACCCCCCAAAAAGATACAAAGTTACCCTTAAAAGACGCTGGATATCAATTTGTAGATCACCCCACACATGGATATTTTTGGCTTTATATATAAAACCAATCAACAGTATAACAGAAATAGTAGAAAAGCTTTGCAATGTTTAGTGAGAAAGAAACACATCAAGTAGAGACTGTATACTACATACAAAAGTCATCACAAACAGCTGTCAAATCGGCACCAGCTAGCCAAGCATGCGATCACTTTTTTTTTGGCGATTAATTTTCCTCATTTGCAGACAACGTAATTGCATGATCGTTTCTATAATATATTCACAGCATTCATAATTTCATTTGTTTTTTGTGTTTTGACAATATGTACAGACACATAACCATATAAACAACCAGTATAGACAGCCGCTGGCTAAATTGCTTAAAATACCTGTCTATAACACTGACGAGCTACATTTTTTTTTATATCTTCAGGAAAAAAAATCTGAAATATTACAGCGGTGTTCCGACTGCTATGTACATGCCATGCTAAACGAAAGATAATACATGTAATTACAATAAGAATAATTAAGGAAAAGTTCAGAAAAAAATTCATTGTACATCTCAGAATAATGTAAACAATTGATCTGTCGTGTGTTGAAATCCTTCAGCTGCTCAAAAAATATAGTGAGTTTTACCCTTCAAGTCAGATTCAACATGTTTCCAATAATTCGACAGTTTAAATCAACTTAAAGGGGAATGAAAGCCAGATATCTACTTGCATTCAAAGAATAGATAACAATAAGAGAAAGAAAATGATGGAAGTTTGAGCAAATTTGACTGAACTGTTCACGAGTTATGAATTTTCAAACTTTACTTAATCCTTATCAAGGAAGATTCTTAAATTAGCGACTCCACCACTTTTGAGATTAAAGTGTTGACAACTCCCCATTGGTTTTACATTTTCACAAATTTACATTTTTCTGAAATGTCAGTTGAGAAGGTAATCAAACTCTTTCAGAAAAACATGTAGAATTATTTTTGCTGGGACATACTTGTACAACAAGCACGAGGCAATCAGATATTTCATAAAAAACTGAGAATAAGTGAAAAATTGTGCACAAAACCAATGGGGAGTTCTCCACACTTTCATCTAAAAAGTGGTATTTTGAGTTGCCAATAAATCCTCCATGATGAAGATTAAATAAAGTGGAACATTCACAGCTCTTGAACGGTTCAACCAAATTTGCTTAAACTTTCACCATTTTATTTCTTTTATTGTTCTGTATTCTCTGAATACAGGAAGACGTTTGGGATTCATTCCACTTTTTAAGACCAGACACCAACTTTCAAGGTAATGATTTTGAAAATGCATATTGCTATCTCCTCGTAGATCCTTTCAGACATCTGACTTAATTCTGTGACCGGAGTAGAGGCAAACTAAATAGCTAGATAAATGGATGCACATTCTTATCTAAGATAAATCATCATAAAACATCATCTGATTCAAGGAATATCCCTCATTGGTTGTGGTTCTAAAACTCAGATAATGAGCAAAATCAAACCACTTGGTATAAAACGTGGATGGTATATCAGTCAAAATATGTACGAATAAAACTGATTCAGGCATCCAACACACAAGCAAGTATCTACATGTTGAGTAGGTCCCCAATTCTACATCTGATGAATATCTTTACATTTTATATGACCTCAGTAATTTATTGATCATTTTATCATGAAACAGTACAAAAATAAAAAGGGATAAAATGTAAATACTACTGCCTTTACAGTTTTTATTACGTCTTTGTGCAAGAAGTTTATTGGAAACAGTGTTAGTTTGTAACCAGGCTCGATTAAATTTTGGACACTTTTCTATTAGTGTAACAGAAACACTATTAGGTACTGCCTTTCTGTACAGTATTCACAACAAAAATGAATAACGCATCGATGCTAGCCGTACATACAACCATAAACACAAACCAACAACATTTGTTATTACGGGGGCCATATATACTTTGACAGAGGGTTTTCGTGCCAGTTTGGGCTGTGGGAAATAATTGGTAATGAATGTTACACTCTCGTGTGACTGCCTACCACATAAACTGTTCTTTTGGGCAAGTAAAAATCTGAAAGTGATCTACTTTATACCCAAAGGGCAAGAAAATTATAAAGTTAGTGAGGAGCCGTGCTGTAAATAATCAGAGTTGCAGTCGAAATTGAACGCTTTTTTTAAAATTTGAGTTTGCAACAAATCAATAAAATGCCACCTGATTAACATTTATAGGTAGCTTTAGATTTCATGACCTAGCACATAATGTGGAATCTTCTCTCCTCTCACACAGCATTCTCCTGCTTTCCCCACATCGTAACATCTCTGGTTCTACACAATCGCAGAACAGAATTTCTCTTAATTAAACTTGCCGTGGCGCCCATTTGGCGAAGACATAAGATTGGCTGAGAATGATTATGAAATGAAAAACGATGCAGGATCGACCGAGTCAAACAATCTCGAGCAAGTACAGTAAGGCCACATCAGGAGATTCCGCGTCATGGATAAAAATCTAAAAGCTCCCTTATTATTACAACTCCATATTGAGTCAGTGTCCAATGCCATGTACGCTGAAAATTGTACAACTCTCATAATTTTTCCTATACTGAATGTCAATGCATTCCTCTTAATGTACCCTATCATACATCTCATGACAATTTGCAGCCATAAAGTGTAGTTCAAGGTATACATCATGCAAAACTGTCTCAACCTTCCTATCTGTATATATCTACAATTATCATGACATATTGGATTTAATAAGGGATATTGAAAGTAGTGAAATTAGCCGTCAATGGAGGAAATTC
>JZLH01S0625807.1:0-5000 GCA_001188425.1 Eucidaris tribuloides | reverse complement strand
TTGATAGATGGATACAGATAGAAATGCAATGCATCTAGACTTACATATTTTCCAAAAACAGGAGATGAAATGAACGAGACGAGAGCATAGACACCAAAAACAATACCACTGAGTGTCGTCGACATTCCTTTCTTTTGTGCCTGAAAATCAAATAAGATGAAATCACAGTATGTGAAAAGAACTGAAGAAAGGGCTCTGAACTTTTAACTCAATTTGATACTCGCAAGTCTCTCAATCATGCTAAGACCATATTCACATGGGGGTCAAAACAGTATCGCAAATATGATATTCAACGATCACTCTAATGACAGTATTTTTACTATTGTGAAAGTAAACTTGAGTCATGATTGTAATTGCTGATCACTCTAAAATAAATGGTATTTTAAACAAGTGTGAAAGCTAATCAGGGTCACAATTGCCAATCATAAGTTTCAAATCATGTTCCAGAAATGTTTTCCCATCATAATCCTCCCAGATCAAGTCACATTTTTCCATTTTGTGAACAGCTTGACCTCTACGTATTTTGGAGGAAGATAAATTAATTTCATTATTTAAGTTCCACTGGAATACCATGTGCATGTGTACGAGTGTGACGAGTGAATTACAGCTGCATTCTAACTGCTAACTCGTCCAGAACCACAGCCATGCCTCTTCCACTAAATTTAGAAAATTTTCTAATCTTGTTGTCCACAACTTTAGACTTTTGTCATACATGTATGGCTGCTAACCCTTCTCACTGGAATTATGATTGTAATCATGACCTGACAGTGTGAAAATGATTTAAAGTAATATTTTTCATGGGTAAAAGTGCTTTTGTCATTGACTTAAATTGGAAAATATTTTTGACCAGCCTCAGACTTACAACACATGTCTGAATGAAGTTGTACATTACCCCCTTGTACTTTTGACCTAAATATATTTTCCTGTTGTATCATACTCAAATACATTTTACCCTGAGGAAGTAAACAAATTGCACAACTGATTTCTGAATTTGGTGCTGCTACAGCTCGCATGCCGTGGGCTAATAATCATTGCATTTTATCATAAGATATAAGATATTTGCAAGCCATGTTTACAAATGATAAGAGTCTTGATACTTAAACTTTGAATTTAGATTGTGCAATCATGACACCCCACCCCACCCCAAACAAACAAACAAACAAACAAAAATAGAATGGTAATGATCTCAGCTTATCATGAATCCCACTTGAGAATGTAGAGCATTCCCCCCCCCCCCCACCACACACACTGAGTGGGGGTGGTAAAGCAAAACTGACCTCAAGGCTCAACTATAAAATAGTTTGTAACTTGTACATATATATGATGGAAAATACAAAAGCTGTAAACCAAAGTATTCATTTTTAGATGTAAGTAAATACAGTTATTCACATTTTACACTTTATGATACCGTACTCCAAAATACTGATAGTACAACTACATTGGGACTCTGTGGAATGAAGAGATCACAAAGTACCACATTCGTAACAAGGACGCAAGAATTTGTGAAGAGATATTCTGTTTATTAGGATGGAATAATTTGTCACAAATTCTTCTGTCCTTGTCACGAACGTGGTATAGGAAATTTGTACAGGCAGATTTTGAAAATGTGCAGTAAAGTTCACTGTTCAGTACAATTTTGCTGGAGTTATCTCCTTGAGAGGAGATTCAACAATTTATAATATTTTAATGGTAATTTAGTTAGTCTTAATTTCCACTTACACTTTTATTTCCAAAAATTTCCCTTTACGGTGGAATTGCACAATTAGCTCTTGACCAATTCTACAGCAAGATTTTTAGAATGTGGAATATACATGTAATGCAAATTATTGCCGCTAATTCTCTAAATAATTTAAACCAAAATCCACATGTTTATACACCTCATGGGTTTTGTACAACACATATTTCAGAGCAAACTTGCGTTAAAATTTTCACTAATGTACTCGGAACCGTGCATTATTACTAATTAATGCACTCAGAACCGTGCATTACTACTAATGCACTCAGAACCGTGCATTATTACCATACACACTCACTTCAGCAGGGAAGAACGGTGCCATCAAAGAGTAAAGCAAGACATCTCCGAGTGAAACAAAAGCTAATCCTGCAAACGTCACTATCTGCTTCTTAGTTACTGGTTTTCGCTTTGCTTTGGACTCACTGTCACAACTTTCACTTGATTCCGACAATTTTTGGTGGACGTCTTCACCTACATCCTTGATTACAGTCACGTTGATTCCTGGAGTTTCTATTAACGTCCTTGTGTCGGCTGAATTTTCTGTACTTTCAACGGAAATGTAGCTTTCTGTCCTCACAATGACATCTTTGGCATTATTAGTGTTTGTGTTTTCCATGGTTGTAATTTCACAGAGTCTATGGCAGTACTTGAATGTTGTACCAAAGGCTTTAGTCTCAATCCAATGTGTTGACTATCACAGAAATTTCCTGGAGAGAAAAATAGATAAAGATCAATAGTATTAAAGCGATATAGCATACACTGATCAAAATCATCATTAAAATGAAAATACCAAGAAAATCAGTGGACTGGAATTTCTACAAAAAAATATAACACCTGAACAACAAACCATTCAAAGATACTGTATTCATCATCATCATCATCATCATCATTATCATCATCATCATCATCATCACATCAGAACAATATTATTCAAATATTCCATCACAAACTTTTGACTGTATGATATGAAGAAATATATTATAAGGTATATTCAATATCACATCTGGCTGTAGGCCCTATACTGTATTAGCAAAATTAAAGAAATCTCCATTCTCAATCCTATATGTACAGCACAGTTTCTTCACAAAACACAAAGAAAAAAACACATATAATTCTGAAACTTGGATTATATAATGTTATTCTGTCATCAGGTCATGATTTGGAAAGATGATTCAAGTTTTAATACTGTATAGGCCTACATTATTATCTCTAAAACAAAATGAGCGATGTTATTTTAACTTTAACTTTGGGAATCTCGATCGGGGTCAGAATAAACATGATAGAGTCTAAACTTGAACTTGAAGTTGAAGGAATTATCTCCACACAAAAAATTCAATTTCAGAACGTTCAACACAATTTCAAGAATCTGAAATTGGATTGCACAGTTAATCAGTTATATGATATTTAGAGTTAGACCAGATTAGTCTATTGCTTATCATTTCCTAAAATTAGCCTAATAAATCCATTCGATGACCTGTTCATCTGTTCATCACCCGGCCGGATTTACACTGCGTCTACTCACTCTTGAAAATCGCACCGGCGTCCGCCAGCAACCTATTCCAATGACTGACCGCGAGCAAGTGATCAAAGTTTTTCTGAGGTAAAACGATATTATCTAGCTGCGTGGTCTCTCCTCTTCAAATGCCCAAAACAGACGAGAAACAGAAATGTACCGGGCAATATTACATCACAAGCTGCAATTTGCGTACATGAACTCCCCTGAACTTCCGTCTCTTTGTGGAGTAGGGTACACATTTCGTCCCTATTGCGAAATAACAAAACATTATGGTACGCGACCGGTGAATGCATTCTATCTCTACGATCTCGGTGTAACTTGCTAGTACTGGCGCCACTGTATAAGCAGACAAGTGGGCTTGCCAAAGTCCAGGCCCAGGGGCGTGAGAGGCGGGGCGTCGAACCGGTGGGGGGGTGGGGGGGGGGCACCAAGGGTCAGTTGCCACCCTACCCAATGAAAGACTTGAACACTTATAAAACGTAATGCAAGAAAATGTTTTAAAAGCAATGCAAGGTACTATAAAATCCTTTTTTTTTTTAAATGGGATTTCCACAACGTACAACAAGCAGGGCACTGATATAATCCTTGATAGTGTATTTTGCGTGCAGAGCGCGCCGAAAACTTGCGATATTTCTTGCTTTTGCTCACCCCAATTTGAAAGACGCCTCTGAGGCGGAGAGAATGTAGTTTGCAAACTAGGGGGGATGGGGTATATGCATCCCCCCACTAACAAAGCGGGGGCCGCTGTACAATCACTGCCAGCGGGTTTCAGTGAAAAATATTTTGTTTAATCATTATTTTTGTTGTATTGTTGAGGATTATTATTGTTATAATAATAATAATAATCATAATCATAATAATCAGTATTGTCTTCATCATCATCATCGTCGTCGTCATCATCATCATCATCATCATCATCATCATCATCATCATCATCGTCATTATTATCGTTGTCATTTCGTCTTCATTTAATACATACATAATAATTTCTGATCCATATAAGAACATTTTTTGTAAGCCAGAGTACAGCTTTCAGATTTTCCATCAAGACACGACGGACACTAATATAATGTTTTTTAAAAAGCGGAACCCAGCTAGCTCCAGGAATATACATGTATATTATAATCTAATAAACATAATTATGTTTCGTGCAATATGTCATCGGAAAGAGAATTTATTGCACTTTCATTTGATACCATAGTGGTAATAATTAAGCCTTCTTGGGTTATCAAATTGCAAAGATTTAAATGAATTGAATTGTATTGAACAGTTTAATTTCGATATATCTTCTATTCATCAACATGGTCAAATGCACGGTTGTTCACTGAAACCTCCTCTTTTGTTCTTTTGTCTTGTCATCCTATTGTTCCAATCAATTATGTAAGCTGTAAATAAATTAACGTGGAGATGCTTTTAAAATCAGTTCCTGACCCTGACCACTGAACAGCGCGTTTTTCTAGTCACTGAGTGGCATTGCGCATTGGCCTATATAGCTCTCGGATGTCTGCAGCAAGTTGCTGAGGCTTTTCCCGGATTGTGATGCACCCACAAAATCCACAATTTGGAGACGGTGGTGAGAAAGTATGAAATGGAAGGTCGAGAAGGTTAAGTTCGGACAACACACACCATCGATGCAGCGCGCGCCAACTCCCACGTTTCATTACGGAGCAACGGGCTAGGAATATCTTCAAGCATTTAACAATAACTTTCTACTGTTGTGCGCAAAGTACATTTTACATAACCCTTGTA
>JZLH01S0625800.1:0-30947 GCA_001188425.1 Eucidaris tribuloides | reverse complement strand
ATGGTGGTGGTGGTGGTGGTGGTGGTGGTGGTGAGGATGACAATGCTGACTGGATGAGGTTGTTGATGATTACGACGACGATGATGGTGATGACGGTGGTAATGATGATGATGATGATGATGATGATGATGATGATGATGATGATGATGATGATGATGATGACGGTAATGATGATTGATGATGATGGTAATGATAACGTTAATCTTACAATATTATTGTTAACACCTGAAAGAAGAGAAGGGTAATAGTTACAGGGGATGAGATGATGATAATGATGGTGATGTCGAGGACGACGACGACGACGATGATGATGATAATGACGACGATGGTGATCTTTCAACCACGGTAGTACCATAGTTTTGAACAAATGATATAGGCTTGTGACATATTCTTTCCAGTCTAATTTGCCAATAATTATTTCCTTTTCCTTGAACCATTGGTTTAAATCACTTTGGCACACACTGGCCGTTTAGATAACTGTTCTATGTACACTGCAAAAGAAACAATAACCTTACGGTGTGGTCTAGCGTTACAAAGTCCAGAATGGACAAATTCTGATCTTGATAGGTTTTGATAGCGGATTATTCCATTATCACGATTATTTCTGGTGACATCCATACAATTCTTTACCCGTCAGTAGGGGCACACGCTCAACTTGGGAGATTTTCTCTTTAATGGGAGAATTCTCCCAAATTGGAGATCAAATTTGGGGTCCACACAGGAGATTCTCTCCCAAATGGGAGAACACTTTTCTACAAAGCCTTGTGCCGGCTTAGGGGTACATTTGCCGGTGATAAGAATATGATCATTAAATTCCTCGGCTCAAATTACCCTAATTCACCGTCTACTTCAAAATTTCACCGTCAACCGCTTGAGTAATTGAAAATTTAGTCTTTTCTTCAGTCTCCTGCATAGATTTACATGGTATAGGGTGCCATTGATTTTGCACAGGATATCTTGAACATAATTTTTGTTAATTTATTACATGATAATGTAGGCTTTTGTCACAAGTGTTGATGCCATTGTAATCCTGAAACTGTGACTCAATTGTTAGTGTAAAAATTTGCTAAATTATCCAAGAATTTACTATTAATTAAAAAGAGATTCAGATATCAGATTTGTGTACAAAACGTATGTAAAACTCAGTTCCTGTGTCATTTGTAATTCATCTCAAAATTCCAAGCTGAAGTTAATTATTTACATGAAAATTTGATATTGCTGTCCATCCAGGCAGTACCTCAATTAAGTTAAAGTACAATGGTAATCTGAATTAATCTAGACTAATTAGTTAAATTAACTAGATCTATTCATTGTTCCATTCCTCAGTACTTTTGAATGTAGTAATTTTGTGGAAGTGATTGAGTTAAATTTGCCTGTTTCTCACACTGAATTCTCCCAAATGTGAGAGCACTTTCAACATAAATACAGATGGGCAAAAATATTCTCCCAAATGGGAGAGTGCTCTCCCATTTGGGAAATCTCCCAAGTTGAGCGTGTGCCCCTACTGCCCGTCAGTCCGTTTTTGCATGCAGCCACCGAGCCTTGCTCCGTCTCTATCATTCTTGTTTTTAACAAGAAATTGTAGTCTGACGTCATTGATATGGCGGTTTTATAAGAATTTTCCATGCCACAAACTGACAACAAAACAAAACTCAACAACAGCCACCACCAAATCCACACTCTCGTAATACTTGGCTATGTTGGTCGAGTCTCCCAATTTCAAAACCGAGGGGAGTGGGACATTTCTCCCTGGATTTGTGCCCATGAGGTCGGGTGGGGGAGGGGGCACCCTAGCTAAGAGGAAGTGAGTTATCTTCGAAATCCATGGTTCATATCACATATCCACCATTACCCTACAATTATTCTATGTCAAGACAAAGATACATCACCATGTGGAAGAAATGCCTCACTATATTTACAAAATAAAGGCTAATTGATTGTGTTCTCCCATTTCCAATAATTAGTGCCCCCATCTTCCTACACCACCAATACCCAAATGTGCTGGAAACTTATCCATATTCGCCACGAAATTTATACAAGTAGCACCAGCCAGTATCACTGCTGACAAATGTGCTTAAATATAATGCAAGACAGACAACAGAGGAATAAAAAAAAAATGGTCCCCAAATATCAGCTTGCTTTAAATAACATAAATATACCCACAATGGACCTTGAAGTGCATGGAGAGGTTACAATACATGTATAACCATAACAGATTAAATTTGGATTGACATACACACAGACAGGCATACAAACAACTGGGAAGTGTTCTGTCTCAAGTGTATCTCTATCATGAAGACAACATACAAATTATCATGATTATCTACGGAATAAAATCTGCAAAGACGCAAACATCCGAGATAAAATAAAATATGCTTTATTTCAATAGACATACTCCAGAAGTACATGGTATACAGCTCTGACACAAACATACATAAATATTTCTTCATCTCTCGTCACATCCATCTCATAGATGGAAAGAGTTAGCAGGAAAAGACCAAAAAATGGCATCACATTACAGACTGTGTGCTTGATATGCATGGCTCAGAACTGATCCTACAAAAGAAATTTGGGACTCATACCTCCTACAGTTTTGTAATGTAAAATCAATCATTTTACATGGCTTGTTTGGTTAAAGCCACAGGCTAACAATGACCTCAGTTTAAAAAAATGTCAGCTACATTATCCTCCATGCTCCAAGTGTCTTTGATAAAGTCTAAAAATGAAGCCCTGAAAAAATTGTATTTCAATATGATTATTTAGTGCTTTAAAAAAAATGGAAATCTACAAGTTGACCAGATTCACCTGCCCATTTCCTTCTATATACTAACTGTGGGTAGATCTAGGCTATTTAGTACTCCACCAGAGTACTAAGTGGTTATTCATTCATATCTTGCCAGTGGCAGCATAAATTTCCACACTTTTGTATTCTAGGATGTTTATTTGTCCATTCAAACACTACTATGTAGCTCAAATATCAAAGTTTGACAATTTTTTAATCTGAATCTCAACAATGTTAGCCTATGTCTTTAAATGGTACTCCCAGGCTCATGCATAGCAAGTCGTTTTGAATAGAAGCAGAATAGTCAGGGGAAAACACATTTTGTAAAACTTTGAGAACAATTGGGAAAATAGTAATAAGGTTTTTTTTAAAAAAAATCAAAATTCTTGTGATCAATACAAATTGGCAACACCGAACTACACAAGCCTCTACACTACCCTCCTTTTATTTTGTACACAAAATTTTACTTAAGTTTCATTTTCTCTGAAGTAACATTTTTTTCATCTCTGCACTCCAGGAATGTTCAGACTTACACTTTTTACTGATTTCTGAGGTGAAATATGTGTATCCAGTCATAAACTTTCAATAAATTTATAGTTTTGTGATATTTTACTCACAAAAAAATTGGAAGGTTGTTTTTGGTGAATGTCACAGCATTGCCAAATTTGTAGTAATCTTTGGAAAAAACTAGAGCAGTTCGACTGCGCGCAGTCGATGGGTATGCCTCCGCAGTCCGCACTCCCATTCAATTGAGGTAATTTGAAAAGCTTCAAGTTACCATGGTAGCAAAACCAATTAGATGAATAAGCATAAGCCTATGTGACCCTTGACCAAGTTACAGTAAAATCCAATGTAAGCAGTTCTTAAATTATCGTGACAGTGAGCTCAATTCGAACATGAGGCCTTGTGACCTTTGACCTCTGACCTTTCAACTCCAAAATCGAATCAGTAAATTGGTGCCTTATATTAGATACTTCTCCTAAGTTACATCAAAATCGGAAAAGTCATACTCAAGTTATCACAGTAATGAGCCCAAATCAGACATATTTAAGGCCCGGTGACCTTTGACCTTTGATCTTTCAGCTCCAAAATCTAATCAGTTCATTGGTGCCTCATAATACATACTTCACCCCGTTACATGAAAATCCAACTGGCTGTTCTCAAGTTATTGCGGTAACGAGCCCAAATCAGACATATTTTAGGCCCGGTGACCTTTGACCTTTGATCTTTCAGCTCCAAAATCTAATCAGTTCATTGGTGCCTCATAATACATACTTCACCCCGTTACATGAAAATCCAACTGGCTGTTCTCAAGTTATTGCGGTAACGATCCCAAATCAGACATATTTAAGGCCTGGTGACCTTTGACCTTTCAGCTCCAAAATCTAATCAGTTTATTGGTGCTGTATAATTATACTTCACCCAAGTTACATCAAAATCCAACACGCTGTTCTTAACTTATCATGGTATCGAGCCCAAATCAGACATATTTTAGGCCCTGTGACCTTTGACCTTTCAGCTCCAAAATCTAATCAGTTTATTGGTGCCTTATATATACATACTTCAACCCCAAGTACATACAATCCGACCAGCCGCTCTCAAGTTCTCGCAGTAACGAGCCCAAATCAGACATATTTTAGGCCCGGCGACCTTTGACCTTTGACCTTTCAACTCCAAAATCTTATCAGTTCATTGGTGCCTCATAATACATACTTCACCCAAGTTACATGACAATCCGACCAGCCGCTCTCAAGTTATCGCGGTAACGAGCCCAAATCAGACATTTTTAAGGCATGGTGACCTTTGACCTTTGACCTTTCAGCTCCAAAATCTAATCAGTTCATTGGTGCCTCATAATACATACTTGGTCCCAGTTACATCAAAATCCGATCGGGGGTTCTAAAGTTATCGCGGTAACGAGATCCGGTAACGAGATGCAGTAACGGACAGACGGACAGACAGACGGACGCACGGATGCACGGACGGACAACCCGAAAACATGATGCCTCCGGCAACTTCGTTGCGGAGGCATAAAAATGATATCGTGATAATTATTTCTCTGATTTTTCTCAAGCTTCTACCAAAGGGTTTCCCTAATTTTTTTCTACTCAAAGCTATTTGCTACAAGCCTGGTAGGCCCCTTTAAGTTGTGTATAGGCCTACAACATAATGGTAATCTGGACTCCAGCTACAAGCTATAGCTTTGACCCACTGAAATCGGTAGAGTCCATCTACCTCTGTGTAGAGGCCACTTGGCAAATGTACTTCACTGTTGTGGGTTTCTGACAGATAAGCTTTGATCAGCAGATCTTCAACTTTTACTAGATGGTAGAATCACATCATGCAGTCAAACTTGTGTACTAATCACGAATACAATCTGTACATTCATGCCGCAAAACACACATACCGGTATTTAGTTTCCTAACATCGCCAGGTAATTGAAGCCCAATGAGCGTTTGACCTGAAATTAAAGCTTAAATTCATTTGCACAACTCTGTAATGCTTACAAAAAAGTCTTATCAATAAATCTAAATATTGAGATTATTTGCAATTTAACAGGGTATTCATATTGCAACTCACAGGTAATAATCTATCCATAGGTTTTGTCCATGGAAATCTCAATGTTGTCTTTTTTTTTCTCGAGCCTTTCTGTGAAAAAGGAAGCCAAAATATATTTTGACAGAGATAGGTTTGCATGTGATATCTTGGATTCACTTTTAAACAAAAGTGGACAATGGGTGAAATTTCAAGTACAGAATATAGAGAAGTGTCGAAGACATGAATAGTTCAAGTTCCTGTTTCAGTTTCGAAGATTTGTAATTTTCTCATTTATTGTTATATTTGTTTCCAATTCTTCCTTATTTGTATCACTGAACTTTACCTTACACACTGTGTTCATCTTATAAGAGCTGCATTTCCCCATAACACAGCACATCAAAATCAAACCCTCTTGGAAGTAATCTTCATTTAACAACAACCTTTTGTTTTAAAACCCGAGAGAATTAAGATATATAAGAAGACATACAGCGTGTTTCTATTGAAGCTTGCTTTCCGGAAAGAACCGACTAATGGAGTAGAAGAGCCCAATAGAAACAGACTTTCTCCGCCACTAGCCGTCTTTTCAGCAGAGAAAGTCTCGCCGCTATTTATCCTTTTTGTAGGATAATAGCCGAGAGCTATATCGTAAGATACCGTAAGACGTCAATAGAAACAGCCGGTTAGAAACCGGAAATCAACAAAACCATGTGATCGGAATAAGTAACCCCTAGCTGCAGCGCACGTGTTTGATTGAGCATAAATTTGACCTCGGTTGTCCCACAATACCTTGCAGCAACCCAGGTCAACGGACTCTTAGCCTGTAATCATACCATCCCAGTATGGTATGATCAATCAAACTTTGCGGAAAATGCAATCCAATAGAAACGCACCGCTCACCGCTATTAGCCGGTTAAATTTTAACCAAATAAATATGGTATGCTCAATAGAAACACGCTGATAGGTTGAAATTAATCATACCATCCCAGTATGGTATGATCAATCAAACTTTGCGGAAAATGCAATCCAATAGAAACGCACCGCTCACCGCTATTAGCCGGTTAAATTTCAACCAAATAAATACGGTATGCTCAATAGAAACACGCTGATAGGTTGAAATTGTCTTTTCATATATCATTGGACGGCACTGGAATGACAACAAATCCCATATTATCCTTTTGTGGAAGGTAGGTGGCATGTGTTGTCCCGTTGTAAGGTGCTTTCGTATAGAAGTATGTTTATATTGTTGAGTAAAACTTTTGTGACAATCGTTCATATTTTACAATCTACACACCATTTGAAAGAGTAGACTCCGCAATATAGTGGAGGGGCCTATGTCATAAAAATAGTGATTTTATAAAGTTCATGTTAATTGTTGGCAACATGTATAAACGTATTCTACTGGGTCTGACTATACAGAAAATCCATGTTGCCATTTTTTAGTTGACCTTTGGTGACCTTGACACAAGGTCAAAGTTCAAAGTGGTCAAACATCGTCCAAAGTATATCGACCTTGGTATCAAAATGTGGCAAATTTCACAAGAAGCAAGTATAGTGACATTTGTTTTGCTATTTGACCTTTCGTTTTTTGTTATTTGCAAAAAACCTAATTACAGACATAATTTGCATAAATTTGTCTGTATTCAGACTAGTCCAATCTAGAGACCACGGAACCATCTTTTGTAATTTTTTTGACGGATTCTAGTAAATTTGAGGGTGCTGAATCCAAATCTGATGAGTGCCAGACTCAAAATATTGAGCATTTTTGGAAAAACACAAATATCAAAATGGCTGCTAAAACCCTTGAAAAGGCTCTTAGTACCGTACGCATTTTAGTCATCGTTTTCAACATATAGAGTGTCAAAAATGCTCATTTTTTCTTCTTCCGACTTTCTTCTGATTTGAGGCAGCACCCTCAATTGATTAGATTCCATCAAAAAAGTTTTAATATGTCCAAAATTTGATTTAAACATGCACTTTAATAAGGGCCAATATATCGGGTTTTATCGGGGTGTAGGCAGCCATTATGAATTTTGGCGTTTCTACAAAAACACCCAAAGTTTTTTGTTCGGCACCCACCTGATTTGGAATCAGCACTGATAAATTGACTAGAATCCATCAAAATAAAACGTATACATTGAAAAAGATGACAGAAATTTGGACGGTAATGGGACTTTAGCAGACTTTTAGTGGTTTCGGCAGCCATTTTGATTTTTAGCTGTTTTACAAAAACGTCGAAGGTTTCGCGTCTGACATCCATCGGATTTGGAATAAGCACACTCAAATTGACTAGAATCCATCAATAAAATGTGTACACGTTGAAAATGATGACTGAAATGTGCATGCTAATGTGACCGTAGTCCCCTTTTTAATAGTTTTGGGGCCATTTTGAATTTTTGTGTTTTTCCAAATACGATCAATATTTTGTGTCTGGCACTCATGAAATTTAGTAACAGCAACCTCAAATTGACTAGAATCCGTCAAAAAAATTACAAAAGATGGTTCCGTGGTCTCTAGATTGGACTAGTCTTAATGCAGGTAAATTTATGCAAATTATGTCTGTAATTAGGTTTTTTGCAAATAACAAAAAAACGAAAGGTCAAATAACGAAACAAATGTCACTATACTTGCTCCTTGTGAAATTTGTCACATTTTGATACCTAGGTCGATATACTTTGGACGATGTTTGACCACTTTGAACCTTGACCTTGTGTCAAGGTCACCAAAGGTCAACTAAAAAATGGCAACATGGTTTTTCTGAATAGTCAGACCAAGTAGAATACGTTTATACATGTTGCCAATAATCAACATGAACTTCACAAAATTTTACATTGGCCCCCCTACTAATATGTAAACAGGAAAATGATGACAAGGATATGTATTGTTCGATAGAAAAAGACAATACAAACACCATGTGTGAAGTTGACAAGAAGAACACCATCTGCGAGTGTATGCACCAGCTCAGCTACCCTGACTACAAAGGGTGAGTTTGCTTGTTATACACCTGAAGGTGGCTATATACCTCACAGTGTGAATCTTCCATTACCAAGGTCTTGTGACTGTGGTATTCTTGTAGATAAACTCCAAATTGACTTCGGACTTGATATATTATTTTTATTTTTCTTGAACAAAACATTATCTTAAAGTCAGTACTGATGATGAAATGTAGGCAACCTTTACAAAAACACCCTTACTATCACACTTGTAAGTTTGTTTCTTCATAAATAATACAGAAAAGGGCTGGTTTATATCACTTTGTGTGTAAACAATGGACCATGTCCATAAAGGCACCTAGCTGATTTGCCATTTTGAGATTCCCACACATGTGTAGTGGTATCCACTAATTGAAATATCACACAATTATACAACATCCAAGTAGATCCTTGTCATTTGATTGGAAAATTGTTGGTCACATGATATTGAATAAATACATGTACTCCATTCTGTGCAGCGTGCATTTTGGTTATATTTTTGCGTGCATATTGGTTATGTTTTTGCGTGCATGTTGGTTCTATTTTCGTCCCATTCAATGGTTTGCAGTGCGCTACACTTATTGTACACACGCTGTCCCACGTAGCTTTGTGATGTAAGTGAGTTTTAAGTTTGAAGTTTGAACATAACAGGAGAACATAACTCACTGCTTTAATAAGGATTTAAATATTTGGTGAAATTTACTCTAAAATGAGGAAACTGCAGAGACATTGACTATACACTGAACATGCTGAATTTGTGAATAAGTCAGAAAGAGTATCAGAATGTAGGCCTATGTATGGCTATGTTTTTTCATATTTTACAATACTCCAATCAAATGACAAAGATCTACTTTATAATGTTGTACAAAACAAATAATGAATGTTTTATCATTCGTTCAATAGTACAAGTATTTTCATTCGTTGAAAGGTTAAACAGTCCATTCAACTCGGCTTTGCCTCGTTGAATCGCCGAGTTGAATGGAACGTTTAATCTTTCAATTCATGAAAATATTCGAACCATTGAACTCATAAACATTCATTATTTGTATATTATTTCCTCATCATTTACCTGATTTCTCTCTCACTTTTAATCTCTTTCTGCGAATGTTCTCCTTTCATCTATTATGATCCATAACAAAAGTTGATGCCAAGTGTTCCATTTTTGCAGTATTTAGTACTTTTTTCTAATTGCAAACACTTGTGATTTTGAGCAAAATGCCTCAAAATACCTTTTTTTTTTCCCTGTGGGATCACTTTGTGTACACTTTTATGGAAAAGAGATAAAAATGCTTCTTTCAAGCCAAAATACCTTTTGTTCAGACTAAAAATATCTTTTGTATTTGTAAGAGGTTGGTATCATTGTAACATCTACATTTAATTCATTCAGGACTGGTCACAAATATACTCACCCTGGGGTCTATAGGAAATGTGTGTTGAAGCAAAATCAAACTGTCTTTAGCATGCTAACATTTACTACAGTTAAAAAAATGTGAGCTACATAATCCTCCATGCTCCAAGTGTCTTTGATAAGGTCTGAAAATAAAGCCCTGGAAAAAAAATGTATTTCAAAATGATTATTTAGTGCTTTAAAAAAGTAAAAATGGTAAGTTGACCAGATTCACCTGTCCATTTCCTCCCATAGACTTACTGTGTGTGGATCTAGGCTATTTTGTACTTGGCCCGAGTACTAATTCTTTATTCATTCATATCTTGCCAGTGGCGACACAAATTTCCAAACTTTTGTACTCTAGGGTCTTTATTTGTCCATTCAGACACTACTATGTAGCTCAGATAGCAAAGTTTGACAATTTTTTTAATCTGAAGCTCCACAATGTTAGCCTGTGTCTTTATGGTTCGGGTACCATTTATGGGTACACAGGTCTTTCAAATGATTTGAAATCCAGGAATGATCTGTTAGTATGATGATTGCTATTTTTTCTGACCTGAACAGGAAACAGCACATAATTCAGGGATTGGAGAGTCGATAATCTCCAAATTTCTTGATTGTATGTATATCACATACACACAGTACTGTATCATTCACTATAAGGTACAGCACACATTGCATTATGGATGATATCTGGTACCCGAAAAAAATGACATGGTACCTTTAAAGTGATCATCCGTAACATCATCGGTTGTCTGGCAAAAGAGCCCTAGCAAATGTTCCTGGCAGAAAGGCCTTAAAGGTTAGTGACATGATTGGGAACACTTGAAAATGCCTCAAGAACCAAATGAGTTGAAATATATACCAATTATACACAAGCAGGAGTGGATCTCCCAACCGGGAGGATTTGTCTGTAATTTGTTTACTTAAGGAGAATCAAGTATAAACATAGGAGTATCTTAATTTTATCCAGGGACGATAAAAATAAGCCCCATAGAGAGCCACACAGCAGGTTTCCGTGCTACGAGTGATATTGACATTGTTTATTTTCGAATGAGTCAACGTTTGACAACAAGATTTTCACAGGAGAATCCTTGCATAGATTACTTGATTCTAGAGTAGTTTCAGCTCAAATTGAGGACTACCCCCAATCATGTCATTTACCTTTAACCTTTAATTGTCTCTAACATGAAAACCATTGGCTCTTTTCACATGCAATCAAAGTACCGGTAGTGTGGTATTCTTAGATCCTTCTGTCAGTCTGTTAAGTGCAAACATCAAATGAGGCAATATTTCCCAAATTAGAGAAAATTTACTATTAAGGCCCTTCTGCCGGGAACATATTCTAGAGTCCTTCTGCCGGACAACCGACAAAATACATTCTTCCCCTGGTGTCAGAGCAACACGAACCAGGAACTGGGAATACAGTTGGCCTCCAGAGATCTTCCACATAATGGCTCTAATGGTTAATTTATCGTTTAACCAGTTACCTCTGGGATTCTGTAATTCCCACAAAATTAATACATGGCACAATACATGGCACAATACACGGCATATTTGGTTCAAATAGCCAATGGGTTAAAAACCATTCAGACTAGAAATTGTACTTCTGCAATAAATTGTCAAAAGTTATTAGCACCATTCAACCCAGGCACGATCAATTCGCCCTCGTCACGTGTATTCACAGTGATGTCCACAGCCCGTCGGACACACATTGCTCTTTTGGAACCACTCACGTATGTGTTCTATATGACCTCCATGGGAACAGCCTTGGCACCATGCATACAGGCCTTTGACTGGAAGATGACTGTGAATCAGAATAAACAAAATGAAAATAATAAACTAAAAATATAAGAAAATATTAAAACAGTCTACAGATTGCATTTAAATGTTGTAATACACGACATTACATCATTTAATTTAAAGACAATGTATAACATACTGGTAAATGGTGAAAAATGAATTTGTATCCTTTTTTTTTTTAAGATATATGTAATCCATTAATGCCCTGAAAACTACATGCTCTGGAACATGAATAAAAAATAATATGTATATAAATGTTCGGGGGGGGGGGGGGGAAGTCAGCTGCAGGTAATGTACTAAGTGAATTTCAGTACAGCGTGTCTCAGAAAAAACTGTCCCTCTCATAGACCACAGAATAATTACCAAAATCAACTTTTATACTTAATTAAGTTTACATATTTAGAAAGCCCACTTAGTTTTGTAATTCCTGTAAAAATTTCAAAGGTCTCGCTTCATTGAATTTGAATACACAGGTTCTTATGTAAGAGCAAAGCTTTCCAGCCCATTCCAAGTTTGATGAAAAGAAAGGCACATCACAGACATATTATACCGGATTCCACGCTGCACTTAAATTATCTCAGTGACTGTTCATACACTTTTTAACCCGTTCCTTATGGGAACCGAATAGGCCCTATACAAAGTCTATACACATTTACGGAATCTTGTAGTCAACGGGTTAAATGAAAGCTAATCAAAGTTCTGTTCCACTTGTCATGTTTGCTTTCACAGAGTGTGTTCAACTTATGATTTGTCCTTCTATGTCCAGCTTGTAAACTTTTATTGTTTTCCTGCACATCTTTCTACCTGATTTCCATTCAGCTTGATGCATTGATGTAGCATTGCACACTTGGAATGGGCAGAAAAGCACTGCTGTTACATACTGGACTATGTATTCCAAACCAAAGAAGCGAGACCAATGAGATTTTCACAAATGTTAGAAAATAAAATGGGTTTCCTAAATCTGAACACCAAATATAGAATGACACTTGATTTTGATTTATTTCAGCAGTCTATCAGGGAGACATTTTTTTTTTTGGGGGGGGGGGAACACGATGTATGTCATTCTAATCCATTCTAGCCATTTTGCGGTCAATCTTATTTCTGAGTCATTAAAAATAACAGATCAAGCATATTGATCTTATTTAATCATTATTCGATAATACAGAGCATGAACAGCAAATTTATTCTGCATATTTTATCAGGTTTGATGCCCATTTTCTGATGATCTGCTGTGACAACACCATACTTAATGAAAGATTGATACAAAATATTGTCAGATTGACCAATACTGTTCCTGACGTGTTGGATCATTTACTGTATACGCCATATGATTCACGTCCACAAATTTTTATGATTTTGTTTCAAGGGGAGTTCGCGAGGGTATATTTTCACGATTTTATTGTATTAGTATTCACTTTGTACAGAAATGACAAGAAGTGAAAATTTTCGCATTCAGTACGTCGCGAAATTCGCAAAAATTAAACCACCGCAAAATATTCAGCGTATACGATATAAACAAGTATGCAATTGATACACATCTCAGCACTCTCTCTAGCTTCTAAAAAGTCTTCACACCTCTCAAAAAAATCTCAGAAGTGTTTTCCAGCCACTGATGAGGTCACAACAAAAATATACTACCAAAACTGTCATATTAAAAACCATCCAATTTGACGTACCATATTGAACATGGGTTGGTGAGACTCTGTCTATTCTTTTGATGGCAAACCCAAGAGACTTTCTCCAGGGGTCTGCTGCAGCGATTGCAGAATGTGTAGACAGTTGTAGAATCCTGCAACAAAAAAACATAATATCAACAAGTAATGAAACACAGTAGAAGATAGATACTAAAAACGGAGCTATCTGACCAGATGACAGTTTGATTTCAGCCATAACATAATACTTATTACAGGTAGTAGCACTTATTTGCAAGCATTCCAAATCTACATGACATTTTTGCCACAGAGAGCTTCTGACAGCACAGGACATTATGACAAAAAAATTAGCTCAGAGTCTCTCTGTCATGATGTAACAAATAGAACTCTTACTCAGATTCCTAGGCTCTAAATTCTGACATTGTTATAGGCCTAAAAAAAATATTTGTTATGTTGCCCTCCAGTGACTGACCATAAAATGCGAAAAATCAGGGTCGCAATTTTTTTTTTTTAAGCAGACCCAAAATAAACAAACTCACCATTTTCGGGAGAAAATGTCAAATTTGAGCGAAGAATTTACCAAAATTCCTATTCAATGACTTAAAGGCATTGTATAACAATGTTTCCAGTTTGAAAAATCTGAGCTACATGATTCCCCATGCTACCAGTGTTTCTGACACGGTCTAAAAATGAAGCCCTGAAAAAAATTGCAGTTTAAAACGATCATTAAGTGCTTTGAAAAAGTGAAAATTATTGAGAGACCATTCCACCTTTCCCCCATAGACTGCTGTGTTGCAGAATTTTGTATCGGCTAATAGGAAATTAATGTGCCAATTTGTATCTGCACATATTGTACTAGTGACAGCATAACTGTCCAAACTTTTGTGTTCTAGGGTGTTTATTTGTCCATCCAAACACTGTCAGATATGTCAGATAGCAAAGTTCAACAATTTTTTAAACATGTCTTCCACAGTGTTATATAGCGTCTTTTATAAGCATTTTGCCCATTTTTAAAAGACCCATAAAAAATATCGTGTAACTCTACTCTTGCACAGTTTCGTCCTACATAATTATACTCGCACAATACACTACAAACACGTGTATTGGTTACATCCAGGTTTTGCTGTGGTAAAAAAAAAAAATTTAAATTGACTGACCGACCCAATTTTGAAAATTTCCCACTAAAGGGCAACATAACAATTTTTTTAGGCCTAATAATTGGGCCTAGGCAGACAATGTTTATTAAATGAATGAAAGAGATTATTCAGAGAAGTGAGATGAAATGTAATAGATTTTTTTCCTTAAATGATGGTCTCTGGCATTTAGTTTCAGCAAATAACAATTGTTTCTTGTAGAGCTGTCAAAGACTTTTTACAGGTCAACCCCAAAACTGCTCAATGTTTCATTTCATAGTAGGTTAGTAACTTTTGGAATAAACCAAAATATTATAGAACTAGTTAAAACATCCTCCCCACCCGACCACCCCTAAATTCGTCTGTCATGGCCCATATTTATCTGGTGTGTCTTACCTGGTTAAGGACCTCTACATTACGATGCTTGCTGAGTTTGATCACTTGATTGGCAACACACCACAGCTTGAAACGACTCAGAAGATCTGTGTAGGAATAAAATATAAATTAATTTTAAAAATGCAAGCTTTCATTCAGCTGAGCTGGGTGGGAATTGAGAATGGAATTTTTGTTTTTCTTTCTAAAACGACATTAATGTTTTTGAGATGAAAAATCCATATATCTCAAAAACTTTACAATATTCAGGGAAGCAAAAACAAAAACATAAAGTAACATGGCTGTCTTAACACAGCAACAAATGTAATGACTATTGACTTACCCAGTCACATTGGCTCTATTTCTAAGGTTTGAAATATGAGATGTGGACAAAACAGAACGTGGCATCCCAGCTACAAGATTACATGAAAACCTCATTTTCATCATTATTATGTTTTTAGAATCTTCCTTCCTACATTACTATACACAAATCCAAGGACCCAATAAAAATACATGTCCTGAGCCGGCTCGAAGCTTGGTTGCTATTACGCATGCGTAATAATGGCCTGGGATCCAATATGGGAATAAATTGGGCATCCAATTTATTCCCATATTGGACTCTTGGCCATTACGCATGTGATGACGTAATGACGCATTGTGGCAAATGCTAAGCCGGCGGTTGAATTTTTATTTGCCACATAGGGTGGGATACGACAAAGTGTTATATCCATGTTTTTAAATGATATTTATAGTCACAAATAGGTTTATGATTACAATTAGATAGGAGTTAGTTTACAAATTAGTGTTAGGAGTGCACTACAAGGCAGAGTTAACTTAAAAGAAGGGCCACTGGGTTTGAGGTTCAGAACATTTATATTAGTTATACTTCAATCTGTGCTGCAAATAAAAATAACATCGCAAGGCCGGTGAGGCTTGTACACTAGCTACTGTTGCACTAGCTCTGTACGTATGATACACGTAACGTTAGCTAGCTAGCTCTAACTTTAGTTCTTGTTTGTAAACAAGTCAAAATGGCGGATTCTACTCAGACTTGAAATGTTTTATCTCTAAATTTGGAAAAATTTTCTGAAATCTTTGCCATTGTGAAGGGAGCCGAACCGAACCTACATGTACATGATTTGGGACATCCTTGCTGGTAAGTAATTTTCATTCTTAATTCGAGTGAATTCCAAACTCTCATTCATTACAACGTTAGTAGCGTATTAAGCCTAACGTTAATCATGTAACCGGATGCGGGAAGATCCTAAAAACAAAATAATGATAAAATTGGATTCTTCATCTTCGTCCAATACAAAATTTATTGGTCTTGCTAGGAGTTGAAAAATATTGGGCTCGACTTCGTCTCGCCCAATATTTGCCAACTCCTAGCTCGACCAATAAATTGGGGTATTGGACTCAGTGAATCCAATTTTATATCAAAATCTGATATGTTGTCACTCCACATATAATAAATTGGATATGAGAGGTAAAAATAATAACATGAGTGTTCAGCAGCAGATTTGTCAATGCTTACCAGCATTGCTTATTAGCAAATTATAACATATAAGTGTAGAGGAATATGATAATTCATTTCATGAATTTGTTAATCAGGAATGTGTAAAATGTTTCTTTTCACAAATCAACCCAATTAAGAAGATAATGGAAAGGGTTTTAGAAAATAAACTTCGGAAAATAGTGAGCGTGGACGGGATGCAGTTTGGCTTTATGCCAGGGGAGTCGGACGATGGATGCAGTATTTATTCTCATGAGACTTCAGTAGAGTACAGAGCTAGGTGGAAAGAAGTCTGTAACATGGTGTTTTGTTGATCTGGGAGAAGGCATTGATAGAGTCCCAAGGAAGGTGAAGAGTGAGGCAGAGCAAAGAAAGGTATATCCGGAGCAATGGTCAGGAGTTGATTTGATGAGTTTGTATGAAGGGGCCTAAAACAAGAGTTAGAGTTGGGTTCAGAGTTGATCTGAGTGAATTTGGAGGTGAAAGTGGGAGTGCTATCAAGGTTCTGTGTTATCGCCACTTGATTTTGTGCAATTGTGATTGATGTGGTTACAGAGAATGCCAAGAGAAGGTTTGAATGACGAGATGCTGTGATTGCTGATATATTTGGTTTTGATGAGTGAGACGTTGGAGGGAATGAGGGAAAAGTCTCGGAAAGTAGGAAGATGGCTTTTGAGAGCAGGCGTTTGAGGTTAAACCTTGGAAAGACGGAAAATGATGGTGAGTGGAGCAGAAGAGGATAGTATCAGTGAGTAAGGTAGACCCATGCGGCATGTGTGGAAGAGTGGGCTGAGGGCAAATTCTAGTGTTGTGTGGGCAAATGTAGGGAAATAGATTCATGGGAGATGCACAGGATGAAGATGAGTGAACCCGAGGTTGGCAAGGAGATTTTGTGTGTGTGGAAGAATGTGAATAAAGGACCAGGAGAGATGGCTGGATACATGTGAAAAGTCTGTTGTGTGACGAGTGGAAAACAGTGAAAGAGTTTTCATACTTGGGGGACAGGGTGAGTGTGAGTGGAGGGTGCAGGGCAGCTGTGACAGCAAGGGCAAGATTTGGATGGGTGAAGTTTAGGGAATGCGGAGAGTTGTTATATGGGAAAATGTTTCCTCTGAAGATGAAAGGATTAGTTTATAGGAGTTGTGTGAGATCGGCTATGTTGTATGGGAGTGAAACGTGGTGTTTGAGTGAAAATGAGATGGGGATTCTGAGAAGGACTGAGAGAGCAATGGTGAGAGCGATGTGTGGTGTGAAGCTGATGGACAGGAAGAAGACTGAGGTCTCCAAATAGTTTTCCAAGATACTTTTTCCACTATTGGAATGGTGCGTTATCTATTAAATCTCTTTTTTCGGGGGGGGGGCCACTTCAGTGAAAAATGATAAACATGTCTTTTCTATTGATTATGCTTAAATGCCTTCTCCATGTAATCTGAAAATGGAATGATGATATTTTTGGTTTCTGTGAAAGTGGTTAGCTGAACCTTGAGAGTTAGTGATAGTAACGGATAGCCTATTTGCTACAGCCCTAGTATTTACCACTCTATTTTTTTTTCCTCAGAGTGCATGTTACATGACTGCTTACAAACTTACAAAGTATGTTACAACAGTGCAAGCTCGTTTCAGTGAGGTCACTGGGACCAGAAAACTTTATTTGTTATATATACTTAGTTCCTTTTTACATCAGTAGTTGATGAACAATGCAGGGAAAAGCAAATTGATTCACTGAGACCAGAAAGAACTGTTTGTTGTGTCAGGTATCTCGTTGTGTTGAGTTTCCACTGTACTCTGTGATTATTACATTTGTATGTATATATTTTAACTTCATGTTTGTTGCATTTTATTGTTATAAATACATTGTAAATTTCTCATACTCTGAAAGGGGTCGCTAGAAATGATTCAAATAAAACTTCAAACTTCATGTACAAGCATCTCGGGGTTATCGCCATGACTTACCTATGTAGGATATAAACCACTGTTCCTGGGTGTCTTGTGGGATTTCATTTCGTATTCTGTGGTCGAGAACGATGAAGGCCGACACTGACATCTGAATATCTCCCTGATTAAAAAAATAAAAATAAAGTAAAAACAAAAAATAATGATGCAGAATAATTTGCTGTTCATCTCTGTATTATCAAATTAATGATAAATAATGATCAAATTGCTTGATCTAATATTAGATCAAGCATTTGATCTATTTATCATTAATTTGATAATACAGAGATGAACAGTAAATTTATTCTGCCATCTTATAATTCTCTCTGCAAACATTTCATTCATTAATATTAAGAAATAATGGGGAAATAAACTGTAATAGCAAAGGCTTGATCTAATTATTTTTAATGCATCAGAAAATGTATTACCCACCAGGGTTTAAATCTGTAACCTGCCACTTTCTTGGCAGCACCACTAATGTTAGGGTACAGTGGGTGACTGAAACCTCATGTTTTACCAACAAACAATTGCCTACGACTTTATTTCTTTCAAAGTGTATTATATTTCCTGCGTAATTTCATGTATCTGCATCATGAGCACCTATTCAGGTAGATTTCGGCGCAATATAAAATGTAATCATCATCATCATCATCATTACTATTTTTATTACTATTAAGATTCATTTAGAAATTGATAAGTCACCCAGTAAGAACTACATATGGCCTTATCATCCCCACAACAAAAATAAATCCTTCTATATCTATAATGCATCCAAGGCCAGTGAAACCGAACCACTTGCAAAAACAGGGGAAAATCTTTACTCTACCACGCCAGTGTAATTGAAGGCAGCGCATCTCATTTGCAAACATCCCTGCAGACCAGGAAAAGATAGCCCATGCTCTTACGTTATTGATGAAGGGCATGTCTGTGAAATCTGGGGGTCAGTAATTACCTAGAATTTGAAAAATGCAAAAGAAAAGCAATAGCCGTCTAGTGTACGTTCTATGGTAGGAAATTTTTTCTCGCGAGAAAAAATTCAAATCAGAGTCTAATGGTCACTATAGTTCCACTAAAACTGAGTTTCTTGCTCCTATATTTTGCTAAAGGTTCCCAGATGGCATTTTCTTCAAAATGCCATTGTATTTACACAATGTTAATTTTTAGGCATGCAAAAGAGATGCCCTGCCTTTAAACTTTACCCCCATAGAATGCATATCTTTCTGTAATGAATAAGTACCATCTCACTAACAACACTGTCATATAAGGATGAAGGAGTACCAGAGATTAAAAGGTGAGGGATGTTTATCAAAAACCATCTGCCCCAAAGCATAACCACGAGTTTAAAAAAGGAAACAAGGAATCCGAAAGTACTTTTTCCTACATGGCATTTCCATTCCACCCTACCCCAAAATGGAGTCTTCCATACTTGTATATGGAATGAGTACTACTTGGATTATCCCACTGAGGTATTAGGGAATCCCCCAATGAGGGAGGGACATACCTGATCTGCATAGTCATAGAGCATCCTGGCCACAATTGGAGTAAACTTGATTGACAGTTGAAGTTCTGGTAGTCGTTTGGAAGAAGGCTGATTTAACGACCGGGCGGAGGGGAACAGCTGTGACGTCACGTTAATGGCGGTTGGTTCTAGGTCTAAGAGAGGTCTGTCATTGACATAAATACAAGAATTTCAGTTAAATAAATGTGTGAAGCTCTTTTCAACAGTATCACATTAATCAACTCATGAAATGTAGTATCATCTGTCCATACAGCTTTAACTTTTCACTCATGAACAATGGAGAAAAGTGTTAGATAAAAATATCCTCTTTCTAAAAATAAAGTTTTATCAAGATGTGGCAAATATTTCTGGGGATACAATGAATTTACAAAATTATTTATTTTGAATTGAAAATTTCCTCAAATCTACTGAAAGCACGATTGTCTTATTATAATAAAAATCTTTGATAAAAGGTAAAATCTGCAGGAAAATATCCAACGTAAACCTACCAGCTTTATGGATGAAAAAGTGAGGGCTGCTCATCTACTATTTGTATAATAACAAATAATTAAAGGTTAGTGACATGATTGGGAACTCTTGAAAATGCCTCAAGAACCAAATGAGTTGAAATATATACCAACTATACACTAGCAGGAGTGGATCTCCCACCTGGGAGGATTTGTCTGTAATTTGTTTACTTAAGGAGACTCAAGTATGAACATACAAGTATCTTAATTTTATCTGGGACGATAAAAATAAGCCCCATAGAGAGCCACACAGCAGGTTTCTGTGCTACGAGTGATATTGACATTGTTTATTTTAGAATGAGTCAACGTTTGACTACAAGATTTTCACAGGAGAATCCTTGCATAGTTTACTTGATTCTAGAGTAGTTTCAGCCCAAGTTGAGGACTACCCCCAATCATGTCATTTACCTTTAAATTACTTCAAACTTTTTATTCTTTTAGCACTCATTGAAAATGTACTATGTGTGTTAAAAAAATTGACCAGCCACACAGTTTTATCAGTACTGTCCTTACAGTCATTAAATTGTCATCAACCAACCCTCCACACCATTTCAATCTGAAAGCTTGGGGACGAATGGTAGGTAAAGAAGCCCAGTACTTTGCACACTAAGATATGAATGGGTTCCACAGAAGCTCAGAAAATATAACTTTTCATTTGAATTAATGTCATATTGCCTACAAGTGCCACTGTCCCATAAAGTACATATTTTTGACCAATGTAAATGAAGAAAGTCACCCGTTAATGTGAAATGTACTGAGTATCTGTACGAGCCTGTTGTCCCCAAGGGATTCACCCTTGATTTTAACTCGGCTATTTCAGACCAGGTTTTTATGGGGGGGGCGTCAATTTGACCCCCCCCCCCCTTCAGATCTCGGCCGCGCTCGCACGTATTGCACGAAATTGTAGCCATAGAGCCGAATGCCTAAACTACACGACTGTGATAAGTAAATTTTCGAAAAAAATATGTTTTTCCTATTATTTTAAGTAATTAATTCATGCCAAATAAGTGCATAAAATTATGTTTTTGCCTATAACTCACTTACAATAGCTAGTAGACTACTAATTTTTGGTGAAAATATTCATTCTGACATTTCTCACAATTATCTACAAAAAAATTTGCCGAATTGGAATTAATTTCTTATGTATTTTATTGTTTTGTGAATTTCTTATGTATTTCTTTTTTCGACCTTTTTTTCCTATTGTTTTTTCGATGAAATTTGTTGGGGACACTTTTGCAATCATAAACAGCATAAAATTAATTCATTTCAACCAGTGAAAGCAAAAATAATCATACATTTATGATTTTTGGCTGAAAACACAATTTCCATTGATTTTGTACATGAAATCATGTTTTTGAGCGATTTTTGGGTTGACATGCATGTATAAAAGTCGCGCAGCGTCGTAACGGTACGTTCGATTTTCGCGAAAACGGTCTCAAAAGATGCGCAAGGCTTGAAAGTAAAAAGTCAGAGAGGGACGCGATCAAAAAAATTTGCGCGGCGGCATGGTCGCGAAATTCGTCGGGGTTAATATAGTGGTATTGAAGTATTTTGAACCCTCATGCACACCTGCAGTGCTCCTTTTTCAAACTATTGAAACTTATAACTTTTGGCTCTTTCTTTGCCAAGTTACGATATACACGATGATAACAATGAATGTGGTTATGTAATCCGTCTTAATCTTTTAAGCAGAACAATATGCTCCCAGGTGCTCTATTCCAAATGTTTACGCTATAAACTGTGTCTATCGTTCAACCAGATTAGGAATCCTAGCACATGCCAAAATTCTACAGAATATCATGGCAAATGATAGAGTTAAGAAAACAGTAAAATTACATTGTTGGGTAAGAGCTCCTGAAGTTTGCTGAATAACAGATTTGTCCAGAAAATGTGTACTCTAATAATCAAATTTTGCTGATTATATGTTTACATCAGACTTCACTTACAAACACTCTGACTTCATTATTTGGGCCCAAGAATGATGTGTGTGTAGTTATATTTTAAAATTGGAGTTTTTTGAATTTTAAATGTGCCACAATTGCAATGTTACAACTTAAAAATGTTTCAGCCCATGCTCTTGTATTTATACTATCAAGCATAAAAAGGAAGGCAGATAATGTCTCAACAATAAAAAAAATAAATAAATAAACCAAAATACCAAATCACAAGTCAGTAAAATTCCATCAAGGAAGAAGGAAAAAAGGATTTACTTACACTGCAGGAGACTCAGGTCGATACTTATCTTGTGACGGATCTGGGGATGGAGGTCTTTGGAAAAGAATCATGAAAAGAAGACAAATTTTTTTAAACATTACAAACTAAACTAGAGCAGTTTGACTGTTTCGTAGTTGAGGGGAATGCCTCCGCATGCCCATGGGAATTTAAAATAAATTGAAATGCCTCATGCAATTATACACAATCTTGATTAGTGGATGAGTAACCATGGTAACAAGATTAGATATGCACAAGGCCTTGTAACCTTTGACGCGTCAACTCCGAAATTAAATCATGTCAAAGTTGCAGCATAGAACACACCTGACCATAGTTTGAGTAAATTCCAGGAAGTGATTCTTAAATTAATTGACGTAATGAGCTGAAATGAAACAAATACAAGGATCTGTGACCTTTGACCTTTCAACTGTGAAATCTAATAGTTCATCATTGCCCCATAATATATACTTGACTTGAAAGATGATCTGTAATCCACATCAATAATAATTAGGTTCAATTCTAGAGTCAACAATCCCTCCAAATTTTCATTCTTCTGTACCTCCAAAAGAGTAAGAATAATTGACTTGCATCACAATCATCACGTCACCACAGTTTTCTACACCCACATCTTACCCCATTCAATTATAATAAGCATTACACATTCACGGTGTTAACTTTAAAAACACAACTGATAAAAGCTGAATATATCTCGTTCTATGAATATACTATCTGCTATAAAACAATTTCAGGATAACTACCTTGAAAGGGTTCCAGTCCCACTGGTTCATTTTTTTCTGACATGTTTGTTAAAAATTATAGATCAGCAGTTGCGATTTTAAAATGCAGAGAGAGACAAATGAAAAATATACAGGGCTTGACAAACCCAGGTGCCCGAGTGCCCAGGACATCTGAAAATCATAGTCGTGCACTCAGAAAAAAATGAACATGCCCAATTGGGCAGTGCCTTTTTTTTGTAATGACCAATTGCTAAAAACAACTTACATCTTGATCAATCGTCATGCAATGAGGTCTGTTTGACAATTCATCAAGTGATTGCAAAAGATATTTTTCCATATGTACAAGATCTTCTCTCTTGCGAGATGAATGCGAATTCGGATCCGCTAGGTGTAAATGGGTACTGGTCGGATTAATTTATGCTCATCCGTAGTCATTGAAAACAAAAAATGAATGCGATTACGACTAATGCCTAATTTAAATGGGGTACAAGTGCACGTATGCTTTTATAAATGTAGGATCTGTAGCTTGCCGTGTATGCGTTGGTTTTGCTGTTGAATTTTCTCACTAGGCTATAATTTTATGGTGGAAAAATTTGGGCATTTGGATTTTGCTGTCGGGTACTTGAATTTTCAATGTAAGTGCCGACTGGGCAGACACAAACAAATATTTTTGTCGAGGCGTGAATATATTACATCACATTTATTTTCACCTCTCTGAATTATTCCTTTCATTAATAGTTTCACAATGAACAAAATTATGTAAATACATGTACCAGTATTTCTTTGAATGATGAAGATTTCATTTTCCAATATGAGGCATTACAGCAATATACATGATTTCTATATCTACTGGTCTAAAAAAAGTTGTTTAGAATATTGTCCTACAAAGCATGCAATGTACTCATCATATTTACATATTTGACATAACACCTGGAATATTGGTTGTGCAGAATAATTACCTGTCTATGATTTCATGCCTCTGAATGAACGCTTCACTCGGCAGGCTGAGATTGTAGAAGTTCAGTCCTGAAGGTTCTTCTCCAAACACGTCCGCCTCCTCACCTTCCTCCTCCTCCTCCCCGTCCCCCGTGGGGAAGTAGAAATCTACCGCCCCCATCACCCCGTCGTGCGACCGATGCCGGTGCTTGTTGTGGGTCGTGGAGAAGGGGAAGTGGTCGTGTTCGCTGTCGCTGACCAGGGATTCGTTGTCATCGGTCATGCCCGTGGCGGAATCGACGGCATTGACGGCCAGGAAGTCTTGATGGGAGGTGGCGAGGTGAGACAGGCCATACTGGGGGGCAGCTATGTCTGGAATTCAGACGGGAAGGAAATCTTTTTTATTTTGTGTTCTGACCATAATTTTTCTTTAGATCTGTCATTTGTACTTATCAAACATAATAATAATAATAATAATAATAATAATAATAATAATACATATGATTTATATTGCGCCGAATAAGATATAAATAAGATAAGTAATAAATTGCACATTTTTAAGTTTTTGTTTTTTTTAATGAACAAAATTTTTAACAGAATTTTGTTTTAATGAACGAAATTTGAAATACATGTATTTAAATTGAACTGAATATTATTACCCCGTTAAAGACAATTTGAATCCATAGACCCCAGCCCAAGATACCTCTTTCTTAGTCTCCAACGGGTTAATAAAAATTTGTCTGTGAATAGCCGTCCTGATTAAAAGGGGGAGACTGTGTAATTGTAATCAGAATTCTCCAAACCATGTAATTGAGGGGGTTCGTGCAATATAGTGTTAACTCACACCTTTGTGAAAAGTGAGTTACATATATTTGCATTACCTATCACTTCCTTTTCATACACTATTACAATTTCAAACTTTTAGTAGGTCAAATAAGGTGGGCATATTCATACATTGCACTGGCCTCTTCATATAACTTTCAGAAGCGATTATCTCAAAATAACAAACATGTGGATTAATACTATATTGCACCGACCCCCTCAATTGAGCCCATATCTGGTTACAAGGGACTACAAAATGCTCTTTCTTGCACTTTGTACACCAAACATAATACCATGATATAAACATGTCCTATCAAAAGTATTGTAGTAAATGTATTTATCCTCATCTAGATATGTACTTGCCTCTGTCTGAATCAGTATTCAGGGCCACCAGTGAGTTGCTGTCAACAGCCTGGGGAATCCCCTGATTAGCATATACAGGGGGCGTGGCACTGTGGGTGTCAGCATAGAACAGTCTCAACATGCGCCAGGTCTGTGCAATCTACAATTAACATCAAATCAACACCAATGTTTAACTGAATATTTTGGTTTGTATTCACAATAGAGATGTAACTCAAGGAATTTCAAAGTTGAAGTGAAGTCCATGTCATTTTCACCAAACTTTGCACAGAATTACTTTATTCCATGTCAAGGCCAAATATGGTACAATTAATATAGGTTCACATGCTTATTTTTGTTTCTATGGGACTTTGAAGTTTGCCCGATGGGATGTCAGGTAGAATAATGTAATCACAAGATTAAGGCCTCTAGGCCTTATGATTTCACAACGTTGATTTTAAATCCTCATTATTCTGTCAAAACCCACATAAATTTCATCAAACTTTCCAGGTTGGTACAGAAATGTATACTAAAGGTGTAGGAAGTTTTTATGAATGCTACAGAACTGTACTAGTTTAAAGTTACATAGAATATCAGTAGTTAAACTTGGCTACAAAGCAAAATCCACAAATCAAAGTGAAATGATATGAAATAGATACCTGATGTCTACCGAGGTCTGTTGCCACCTGTGCATTGTGCTCACACAGTTCAGGAAATGGTTTGCCTGACAGCAGATATCGCTTTGCCGTCTGACAGAATAAATCTGAAAACTGAACAGAGACAAGAATAATGTTCATATAACTGACACAGTTTAAAATTACATTCATGACTCACACAATTAAATATGACCTAATCAACCAATTAAGGTGAAATTGCAAAAAATATGTGAAGATCCAAATAAATCTTTACTTTCCAGAAAGCCTTGGAGCAGAGAAGTAATTTTTGTTGAAAATAATGACTATAATAAAAAAAATATTGAATAAACAATGACATATATTTGTTTTTGATTTGAATCATACACTAACCTCATACACACACAACTTTGACAAATGGCATTTTTGAAGCATAAACAACCTAATGGATCAAGCTTTCAACAACTTTATGACATACAGCCAACATTTAAAGACTGGTTTACATACTATCTTCAGCTGAATCAAATCTGAACAGTAATCTCTGCAAAATCAATGACACTCTCTATAACTGCGAAAAATTACTCTTCTTTAAAATTTATTTGAATAGGATCTCAGATTTCAATTAATTCCTTGGGACTAGCTGATTTGAAAAGCAATAAGAAAAAGTCATCAGGAGCAATCATACGTGACTTTGCAGGTACAAACTTTGTTCAACTTTGGGGTTGTCCTACGTATTACAAGCTTTATTAAGCTTTGCAGGCTTTCCCTTTTTTTTAAAAAAACAACCAATGGAATCTTTAAATAATTGTATTTATACCTATATATTACTATCACACGTGTTGTGTACAAAGAAAGTGATTATGTATGATTGTAATTGTATTTGACTTGATATTTATATTATTGGTGATCCGCGTAAACGCGGATCACCATAGATGTTGTACAAATTTTTTTTCTATGTTTCTTTGTTTATTTATGTTTCTTTCTGGTCACTTTTTGTTCCGACGATAACTCAAGAACGATAGTCTTAATAATCTTGTAACTTTACATAGTTATGTCTCACGTTAATACCTCGGCATGGTAACCCGGACAATGTGATAGAGCATCTATGACGTCATTTATGACGTAATTTGTAAAAAAAGCTAGACTTAACCTACATTTGCGATATGTCGAGCCGGCAGTCAAATAAAAGAACCAAATTTGGCAAAGGTCAAGTTGAGGTCAAGGGTCAACTTTTGATTCAAACAACGTGCGCGCGCGTGTCTCCACTGACGCGTACGGGTGCGTTGAAATATTAAAATGCTCCAAATGACTTTTTATTAACAGTACTACATGTTTCAGGTCATTTTGAGCATTTTGGTGCGCGCGCGTTTTTTCGCGCGCACCCTCTTCCCGAGTAAATGCAGTCGTTTTTTCGACGGTTTTGGATGTCTGCCTGAATTCTCCATCAATTAAAACCCTTTCCCGAGCACCTTAACCCAAAATATTGCTTACAAGTCCCAAATACTTTAATGCGCGCGCATGCGCGCGTAGTGAATGGCGGCATTTTTTATTTCAGTAATAACTCTCTAGAATTAACGATGACCCCTACTTTTTATTGCTTATTCTGATAACCTATGATGCGTAGATAACATTTCAGGCATCGCTTTTTATGCCAAATTGTTTTGACGTCATCTATGACGTCAGAAAGAAAAATTGTTTTTTGTCCATATCTCGTGACTGGAGTTGTGTAAGGTGACCAAACTTCGTTGACAATACCTTCAGGTCAAAGGTCATGACTAGTGCTAATCATATGTGTGCGGGTGTCATGACGAACGCGTACGCGTGCGTTTAATTTTAACTCTTAAATCCGTCATAACTCTCTCAAATTAACGATGACCTCTACTTTTTATTGTTTCCTCTGATAGCCTACGATGCGTAGATAAAATTTCAGGCATCACTTTACATGTCAAATTGTGGCGACGTCATCTATGACGTCATAAAGAAAAAACGTATTTCGTCCATATCTCATGACTGGGGTCGAAGAAGATAACCAAACTTGATACACAGCAACTTCAGGTCAAAGGTCATCACTGGTGCTAATCATAAGTGCGCGCACGTCGGGACGAACGCGTACGCGTACGTCTAATATTGAATTAATGTTAGATGGGTAATTTAAAGTGATGAGGGACATATTTCAGCATGTAATGATACTTGGTATAGAATATTTGTCACGTTTTGTTTAGATTTAATAATAGGAGCATTTACGCGGATCACCAATTCGTCTCAGTGACGAATTAAAATCTAGTTATCCATTTGAATTTTGGAAATAAATGAATTTGAAAGTCATTCTGACCAAGGCTAAGATATCCACAAATGTCCAAGCTCAGTATGGTTAATAGTAAGAAGAAATGAGCTGTACCTTTGTTTCTGAATGTTCATGCACCAACAGACTGCTCTCATATCTCTCGTAGTGTTCTTGGACCTCTGGTGTCTTTCTGAACAGCATGGGGACCTTGGTGGATGTATAGTTCTGACTTGACTGGATGTTGGTCTTCGTTGTGCTCTTGTTGAAGGCATGACAGATGTCATCATAGATGCTCATTGAGACACCGACAGGATTCTGATAACAAAATGTGAAAGTGTGAATATTTAAGAGATGCCACCATGGGCATTAACCAGCAGGGGACAGGAGCTGACATGACCTTGCCCTTGACATTTGAAAGCTTTCTTATGATATAAATATTCTGATGTACATATGACAAGGGCGTAGGCTGGGGGTGCACTGGGTGCATGTGCACCCCCCACCCCCCCCCCCCCCCTGCAGAGCCATAGGAGTTCCTCCCTAATAGCAAAAAAGAAATTTGCACCACCTTTTTTTGCTTTCAACGCCTGATTTTCTCAACTTTAGTTCCATCTCCCTAAAGATATGCACCTCCCTGTTCCACCTCCCCGAGATGTGCACCTCCCCATGCCCAAACCAGCCTACGCCCTTGTATAATATTAGGGGAAATAAAATTATCAAGGCTCAGTTTCTGAACGTTTTATGAGAGGGTTGCACAAATCATTAATATATTGTTGGTTGAAAATGAGGATATTACCTCAAAACTCTACAGTGGAAGTTGCTAATACAACCAAACTAAGCTGAAACTGACAAAAATTACGAAGGGGTCTCTTCAAGAGCAGATTTTCTTTGAAAGCTGTTGAACAAAATTAGTTTTGGAATGAATAAATCTAAACAATTTAGTATATAATACCAGATCTGTGTTTCAACCAAACTATACACAATACTTACAGCACTCTCAGCCGGTCTCTTGGCATCCTTAAATCTATGTTGGAATAACATACTGTCTTTACTGCCACTTAGAAATATATGGGGGTCCTGTCTCCATGCAATGCCTGGATACAGAAAAAGTAAATGGAAATGAACATGAATATATTTTAACCCTAAACCTACCAGGGGGGTGCCATAATGGCCCCCCCCCCTCAACAAATTTCGCGATTACGCTGCCGCGCGAAATTTTTTAACCGCGCCATTCACTGGCTTTTTACTTCCAAGTCTCGTGCATCATTTGAGACCATTTTCAAAAAAATTGGACGTACCGTTACGACGCTGCGCGACTTTTCGTACATGCATGCAACTCCAAAATTGCTCAAAAACGTGATTTTGTGTACAAAATCAATGCAAATTGTGTTTTCAGCCAAAAATCCATGTATGATTATTTTAGCTTTTACTGCTGAAATGGATATAAGTTTATGCTGTTTTTTGGATCGAAAAAGTGTCCCCCGACAAAGTCAGCGAAAAAAAAAAAAAAAAACAGAAATGACAGAAAAATCCACAAAACATAAAGTACATAGGAAAGTAATTCTGATTTTCGGCAAATTTTTTTGTAGGCATAATGTTAAATGTCAAGATGAATAATTTTCACCAAAAATAAGCATTCCTACTAGCTATTGTAAGCGAGATATAGGCAAAAGCATAATTTCATACACTTATGCCATAATTAATTACTTAAAAAATATAAAAAATCAAATTTTTGAAAATTTACTCTACAGTCTTGTAGTTTACAATCCGGCTCTATTCGCAGTGCAAATTTTCGCGGCGATCGCGCAATCTGCGGCCGAGATTTCCGGGGGGGGGGGGGGGGGGGAGGGGGGGTTAGGGGGCCATAATGCCCCCCGTCCCCCCCCCCCCCGGTGATCAAGATGACGCAGAAATAGCCAGTTATTTGAGGGTTAAAACATTTCATCTCACAATGTAAGCTGAAAGAGCAATGGATATACCGTACCAAATGTTTCAAGTATGAAGGGACTTTATTGCAAACCTCCACATTTAATACGAGGAGATTTTTTTTTTTACTTTGTGTAAGTTTATGTGGCTGTATATCTGTTTCTTTATATGTATTGGGTGTCCATATGCTGTCTGTAATGTACATCTGGAGGGGATTGTAAATGGGATTTTTGTCTACATGTTGTAAAAAGCAAAGATAACCAAAGGGAGTTAAAGGGGATATAATTCAAACACACTACCTGCCCTAGCACCTTTCAACCCCTTGCAAACAAACAAAATACAATATCCACCTCTGCACTACCATATACTACATAAACAATTTATAACCAGGTCCTGATGGTAACATCAAAGAGATGATGAAAAGATGATGAACATGAGTAACCATACAACAAGTATGTCAAGATCTAAGGAGTATGCTAGATCTATAGCCCAAAGAATTTTGTGGCATTTTTTGAATTTATTTATTTACTTTTTTATTTATTTATTTTTATTTTACTTTTTTTTTCTTATTTATTTATTTATTTTTTGTATGTCAAGATCTATGGAGTATGCTAGATCTATAGCCCAAAGAATTCTGTGGCATTTTTTTTTCCATTTATTTATTTACTTTTTTATTTATTTATTTCTATTTTACTTTTTTTTCTTATTTATTTATTGATTGATTGATTTATTTTATTTATTTCTTTGTTATTTTTATTTTTATTTTATCTTATTTTATTTTTTTTTTTATTTCATTTATTTTTTTTTTTTTTATTAATTTATTTATTTATTATTATTATTTATTTTTTTTTTTTTTTGGGGGGGGGGGGGGTTTTACGAAGGATTCAAGTAAGACTCATCCCATTACACATGCTTTTGCCCTTCAACTAAACAAGACATTTTATCACCTTCTTCCCT